>CAWVNZ010002332.1:0-39723 GCA_963930735.1 Dioctria linearis | reverse complement strand
AATTAATTGTTTAGTGTCTCAAATTTTAATTACGCCAGGGGATTGCCTTTTCTATAGTAAATTATTCAAAAAATAATTTTTTTACTGTCGCAAATTATAATTACGCCAGGTATTGCCTTTTCTATAGTAAATTATTCAAAAATTCATTTTTTACTGTCGCAAATTTTAAATACGCCAGGGATTGCCTTTTCTATAGTAAATTATTCAAAAATTCATTTTTACTGTCTCAAATTTTAATTACGCCAGGGATTGCCTTTTCTATAGTAAATTATTCAAAAATTCATTTTTTACTGTCGCAAATTTTGATTACGCCAGGGATTGCCTTTTCTATAGTAAATTATTCAAAAAATAATTGTTTAGTGTCGCAAATTTTAATTACGCCAGGGATTGCCTTTTCTATAGTAAATTTTGCAAAAACTAATTTTTTACTGTCGCAAATTTTAATTGCGCCAGGGATTGCCTTTTCTATAGTAAATTTTGCAAAAAAATAATTGTTAGTGTCTCAACTTTTAATTACGCCAGGGATTGCCTTTTCTATAGTAAATTATTCAAAAAATAATTTTTTACTGTCACAAATTATATTTACGCCAGGGATTGCCTTTTCTATAGTAAATTATTCAAAAAATAATTGTTTAGTGTCTCAAATTTTAATTGCGCCAGGGATTGCCTTTTCTATAGTAAATTATTCAAAAAATAATTTTTTACTGTCACAAATTTAATTACGCCAGGGATTGCCTTTTCTATAGTAAATTATTCAAAAATTCATTTTTTACTGTCGCAAATTTTAATTACGCCAGGGATTGCCTTTTCTATAGTAAATTATTCAAAAGATAATTGTTTAGTGTCGCAAATTTTAATTACGCCAGGGATTGCCTTTTCTATAGTAAATTTTGCAAAAAAATAATTGTTTAGTGTCTCAAATTTTAATTACGCCAGGGATTGCTTCTTCTATAGTAAATTATTCAAAAAATAATTGTGTAGTGTCTCATATTTTAATTGCGCCAGGGATTGCCTTTTCTATAGTAAATTATTCAAAAAATAATTTTATACTGTCGCAAATTTTAATTACGCCAGGGATTGCCTTTTCTATAGTAAATTATTCAAAAATTCATTTTTTACTGTCTCAAATTTTAATTACGCCAGGGATTGCCTTTTCTATAGTAAATTATTCAAAAAATAATTGTTTAGTGTCGCAAATTTTAATTACGCCAGGGATTGCCTTTTCTATAGTAAATTTTGCAAAAACTAATTTTTTACTGTCGCAAATTTTAATTGCGCCAGGGATTGCCTTTTCTATAGTAAATTTTGCAAAAAATAATTGTTTAGTGTCTCAAATTTTAATTACGCCAGGGATTGCCTTTTCTATAGTAAATTATTCAAAAAATAATTTTTTACTGTCGCCGCAAATTATAATTACGCCAGGTATTGCCTTTTCTATAGTAATTATTCAAAAATTCATTTTTTACTGTCCGGAAATTTTAAATACGCCAGGGATTGCCTTTTCTATAGTAAATTATTCAAAAATTCATTTTTTACTGTCTCAAATTTAATTACGCCAGGGATTGCCTTTTCTATAGTAAATTATTCAAAAACTAATTTTTTACTGTCGCAAATTTTGATTACGCCAGGATTGCCTTTTCTATAGTAAATTTTGCAAAAAATAATTTTTTACTGTCTCAAATTTTAATTACGCTGGGATTGCCTTTTCTATAGTAAATTATTCAAAAAATAATTTTTTACCGTCGCAAATTATAATTACGCCAGGGATTGCCTTTTCTATAGTAAATTATTCAAAAAATAATTTTATACTGTCGCAAATTATAATTACGCCAGGGATTGCCTTTTCTATAGTAAATTATTCAAAAATTCATTTTTTACTGTCGCAAATTTTAATTACGCCAGGGATTGCCTTTTCTATAGTAAATTATTCAAAAAATAATTTTTTCTGTCGCAAAATTTAATTACGTCAGGGATTGCCTTTTCTATAGTAAATTTTGCAAAAAATAATTGTTTAGTGTCTCAAATTTTAATTACGCCAGGGATTGCCTTTTCTATAGTAAATTATTCAAAAAATAATTTTATACTGTCGGAAATTTTAATTACGCCAGGGATTGCCTTTTCTATAGTAAATTATTCAAAAAATAATTTTTTACTGTTGCAAATTTTAATTACGCCAGGGATTGCCTTTTCTATAGTAAATTTATTCAAAAAAAAATAATTTTTTATTGTCGCAAATTATAATAACGCCAGGGATTGCCTTTTCTATAGTAAATTATTCAAAAAATAATTTTTTACTGTTGCAAATTTTAATTACGCCAGGGATTGCCTTTTCTATAGTAAATTATTCAAAAATAATTTTTTATTGTCGCAAATTATAATAACGCCAGGGATTGCCTTTTCTATAGTAAATTATTCAAAAAATAATTTTATACTGTCGCAATTTTAATTACGCCAGGGATTCCCTTTTCTATAGTAAATTATTCAAAAATTCATTTTTTACTGTCTCAAATTTTAATTACGCCAGGGATTGCCTTTTCCATAGTAAATTATTCAAAAAATAATATTTTACTGTCGCAAATTATAATTACGCCAGGGATTGCCTTTTCTATAGTAAATTATTCAAAAAATAGTTTTATACTGTCGCAAATTTTAATTACGCCAGGGATTGCCTTTTCTATAGTAAATTATTCAAAAAATAATTTTATACTGTCGGAAATTTTAACTACGCCAGGGATTGCCTTTTCTATAGTAAATTATTCAAAAAATAATTTTTTACTGTTGCAAATTTTAATTACGCCAGGGATTGCCTTTTCTATAGTAAATTATTCAAAAAATAATTTTTTATTGTCGCAAATTATAATAACGCCAGGGATTGCCTTTTCTATAGTAAATTATTCAAAAAATAATTTTTTACTGTCGCAAATTATAATTACGCCAGGGATTGCCTTTTCTATAGAAAATTATTCAAAAAATAATTTTTACTGTCGCAAATTATAATTACGCCAGGGATTGCCTTTTCTATAGTAAATTATTCAAAAATTCATTTTTTACTGTCTCAAATTTTAATTACGCAGGGATTGCCTTTTCTATAGTAAATTATTCAAAAAATAATTTTTTACTGTCGCAAATTATAATTACGCCAGGGATTGCCTTTTCTATAGTAAATTATTCAAAAAATAATTTTATACTGTCGCAAATTTTAATTACGCCAGGGATTGCCTTTTCTATAGTAAATTATTCAAAAATTAATTTTTTTCTGTCGCAAATTTTAATTACGCCAGGGATTGCCTTTTCTATAGTAAATTATTCAAAAAATAATTTTATACTGTCGGAAATTTTAATTACGCCAGGAATTGCCTTTTCTATAGTAAATTATTCAAAAATATAATTTTTTTCTGTCACAAATTTTAATTACGCCAGGGATTGCCTTTTATATATTAAATTATTCAAAATTCATTTTTTACTGTCTCAAATTTTAATTACGCCAGGGATTGCCTTTTCCATAGTAAATTATTCAAAAAATAATATTTTACTGTCGCAAATTATAATTACGCCAGGGATTGCCTTTTCTATAGTAAATTATTCAAAAAATAGTTTATACTGTCGCAAATTTTAATTACGCCAGGGATTGCCTTTTCTATAGTAAATTATTCAAAAAATAATTTTATACTGTCGGAAATTTTAATTACGCCAGGGATTGCCTTTTCTACAGTAAATTATTCAAAAAATAATTTTTTACTGTTGCAATTTTAATTACGCCAGGGATTGCCTTTTCTATAGTAAATTATTCAAAAAATAATTTTTTATTGTCGCAAATTATAATAACGCCAGGGGATTGCCTTTTCTATAGTAAATTATTCAAAAAATAATTTTTTACTGTCGCAAATTATAATTACGCCAGGGATTGCCTTTTCTATAGAAAATTATTCAAAAAATAATTTTTACTGTCGCAAATTATAATTACGCCAGGGATTGCCTTTTCTATAGTAAATTATTCAAAAAATAATTTTATACTGTCGCAAATTTTAATTACGCCAGGGATTCCCTTTTCTATAGTAAATTATTCAAAAATTCATTTTTTACTGTCTCAAATTTTAATTACGCCAGGGGATTGCCTTTTCCATAGTAAATTATTCAAAAAATAATATTTTACTGTCGCAAATTATAATTACGCCAGGGATTGCCTTTTCTATAGTAAATTATTCAAAAAATAGTTTTATACTGTCGCAAATTTTAATTACGCCAGGGATTGCCTTTTCTATAGTAAATTATTCAAAAAATAATTTTATACTGTCGGAAATTTTAATTACGCCAGGGATTGCCATTTCTATAGTAAATTATTCAAAAAATAATTTTTTCTGTCACAAATTTTAATTACGCCAGGGATTGCCTTTTATATAGTAAATTATTCAAAAATTCATTTTTTACTGTCTCAAATTTTAATTACGCCAGGGATTGCCTTTTCTATAGTAAATTATTCAAAAAATAATTGGTTAGTGTCGCAAAATTTTAATTACGCCAGGGATTGCCTTTTCTATAGTAAATTTTGCAAAACTAATTTTTTACTGTCGCAAATTTTAATTACGCCAGGGATTGTCTTTTCTATAGTAAATTTTGCAAAAATAATTGCTTAGTGTCTCAAATTTTAATGACACCAGGGATTGCCTTTTCTATAGTAAATTATTCAAAAAATAATTTTTTACTGTCACAAATTATAATTACGCCAGGGATTGCCTTTTCTATAGTAAATTATTCAAAAATTCATTTTTTACTGTCGCAAATTTTAATTACGCCTGGGATTGACTTTTCTATAGTAAATTATTCAAAAATTATTGTTTAGTGTCGCAAATTAATTACGCCAGGGATTGCCTTTTCTATGGTAAATTATTCAAAAAATAATTTTTTAGTGTCTCAAATTTTAATTACGCCAGGGATTGCCTTTTCTATAGTAAATTTTGCAAAAATAATTGTTTAGTGTCTCAAATTTTAATTACGCCAGGGATTGCCTTTTCTATAGTAAATTATTCAAAAAATAATTTTTTTACTATCTCAAATTTTAATTACGCCAGGGATTGCCTTTTCTATAGTAAATTATTCAAAAATAATTTTATACTGTCGCAAATTTTAATTACGACAGGGATTGCCTTTTCTATAGTAAATGTTGCAGAAAATAATTGTTTAGTGTCTCAAATTTTAATTACGCCAGGGATTGCCTTTTCTATGGTAAATTATTCAAAAAATAATTTTTTAGTGTCTCAAATTTTAATTACGCCAGGGATTGCCTTTTCTATAGTAAATTTTGCAAAAAATAATTGTTTAGTGTCTCAAATTTTAATTACGCCAGGGATTGCCTTTTCTATAGTAAATTATTCAAAAAATAATTTTTTACTATCTCAATTTTAATTACGCCAGGGATTGCCTTTTCTATAGTAAATTATTCAAAAAATAATTTTATACTGTCGCAAATTTTTAATTACGCCAGGGATTGCCTTTTCTATAGTAAATTATACAAAAAATAATTTTATTCTGTCGCAAATTTTAATTACGCCAGGGATTGCCTTTTCTATAGTAAATTTTGCAAAAACTAATTGTTTAGTGTCTCAAATTTAATTACGCCAGGGATTGCCTTTTCTATGGTAAATTATTCAAAAAATAATTTTTTACTGTCGCAAATTATAATTACGCTAGGGATTGCCTTTTCTATAGTAAATTATTCAAAAAATAATTTTATACTGTCGCAAATTTTAATTACGCCAGGGATTGCCTTTTCTATAGTAAATTATTCAAAAATTAATTTTTTTCTGTCGCAAATTTTAATTACGCCAGGGATTGCCTTTTCTATAGTAAATTATTCAAAAAATAATTTTTTCTGTCACAAATTTTAATTACGCCAGGGATTGCCTTTTCTATAGTAAATTATTCAAAAATTCATTTCTTTCTGTCTCAAATTTTAATTACGCCAGGGATTGCCTTTTCTATAGTAAATTATTCAAAAATAATTGTTTAGTTTCGCAAATTTTAATTACGCCAGGGATTGCCTTTTCTATAGTAAATTTTGCAAAAACTAATTTTTTACTGTCGCAAATTTTAATTACGCCAGGGATTGCCTTTTCTATAGTAAATTTTGCAAAAATAATTGTTTAGTGTCTCAACTTTTAATTACGCCAGGGATTGCCTTTTCTATAGTAAATTATTCAAAAAATATTTTTTACTGTCACAAATTATAATTACGCCAGGGATTGCCTTTTCTATAGTAAATTATTCAAAAAATAATTGTTTAGTGTCTCAAATTTTAATTGCGCCAGGGATTGCCTTTTCTATAGTAAATTATTCAAAAAATAATTTTATACTGTCGCAAATTTTAATTACGCCAGGGATTGCCTTTTCTATAGTAAATTAAAAATTCATTTTTTACTGTCTCAAATTTAATTACGCCAGGGATTGCCTTTTCTATAGTAAATTATTCAAAAAATAATTGTTTAGTGTCGCAAATTTTAATTACGCCAGGGATTGCCTTTTCTATAGTAAATTTTGCAAAAACTAATTTTTTACTGTCGCAAATTTTAATTGCGCCAGGGATTGCCTTTTCTATAGTAAATTTTGCAAAAAATAATTGTTTAGTGTCTCAAATTTTAATTACGCCAGGGATTGCCTTTTTCTATAGTAAATTATTCAAAAAATAATTTTTACTGTCGCAAATTATAATTACGCCAGGTATTGCCTTTTCTATAGTAAATTATTCAAAAATTCATTTTTTACTGTCGCAAATTTTAAATACGCCAGGGATTGCCTTTTCTATAGTAAATTATTCAAAAATTCATTTTTTACTGTCTCAAATTTTAATTACGCCAGGGATTGCCTTTTCTATAGTAAATTATTCAAAAATTCATTTTTACTGTCGCAAATTTTGATTACGCCAGGGATTGCCTTTTCTATAGTAAATTATTCAAAAAATAATTGTTTAGTGTCGCAAATTTTAATTACGCCAGGGATTGCCTTTTCTATAGTAAATTTTGCAAAAACTAATTTTTTACTGTCGCAAATTTTAATTGCGCCAGGGATTGCCTTTTCTATAGTAAATTTTGCAAAAAAATAATTGTTTAGTGTCTCAACTTTTAATTTCGCCAGGGATTGCCTTTTCTATAGTAAATTATTCAAAAAATAATTTTTTACTGTCACAAATTATATTTACGCCAGGGATTGCCTTTTCTATAGTAAATTATTCAAAAAATAATTGTTTAGTGTCTCAAATTTTAATTGCGCCAGGGATTGCCTTTTCTATAGTAAATTATTCAAAAAATAATTTTTTACTGTCACAAATTTTAATTACGCCAGGGATTGCCTTTTCTATAGTAAATTATTCAAAAATTCATTTTTTACTGTCGCAAATTTTAATTACGCCAGGGATTGCCTTTTCTATAGTAAATTATTCAAAAGATAATTGTTTAGTGTCGCAAATTTTAATTACGCCAGGGATTGCCTTTTCTATAGTAAATTTTGCAAAAAATAATTGTTTAGTGTCTCAAATTTTAATTACGCCAGGGATTGCTTCTTCTATAGTAAATTATTCAAAAAATAATTGTTTAGTGTCTCATATTTTAATTGCGCCAGGGATTGCCTTTTCTATAGTAAATTATTCAAAAAATAATTTTATACTGTCGCAAATTTTAATTACGCCAGGGATTGCCTTTTCTATAGTAAATTATTCAAAAATTCATTTTTTACTGTCTCAAATTTTAATTACGCCAGGGATTGCCTTTTCTATAGTAAATTATTCAAAAAATAATTGTTTAGTGTCGCAAATTTTAATTACGCCAGGGATTGCCTTTTCTATAGTAAATTTTGCAAAAACTAATTTTTTACTGTCGCAAATTTTAATTGCGCCAGGGATTGCCTTTTCTATAGTAAATTTTGCAAAAAATAATTGTTTAGTGTCTCAAATTTTAATTACGCCAGGGATTGCCTTTTCTATAGTAAATTATTCAAAAAATAATTTTTTACTGTCGCCGCAAATTATAATTACGCCAGGTATTGCCTTTTCTATAGTAAATTATTCAAAAATTCATTTTTTACTGTCGGAAATTTTAAATACGCCAGGGATTGCCTTTTCTATAGTAAATTATTCAAAAATTCATTTTTTACTGTCTCAAATTTTAATTACGCCAGGGATTGCCTTTTCTATAGTAAATTATTCAAAAACTAATTTTTTACTGTCGCAAATTTTGATTACGCCAGGGATTGCCTTTTCTATAGTAAATTTTGCAAAAAATAATTTTTTACTGTCTCAAATTTTAATTACGCCTGGGATTGCCTTTTCTATAGTAAATTATTCAAAAAATAATTTTTTACCGTCGCAAATTATAATTACGCCAGGGATTGCCTTTTCTATAGTAAATTATTCAAAAAATAATTTTATACTGTCGCAAATTATAATTACGCCAGGGATTGCCTTTTCTATAGTAAATTATTCAAAAATTCATTTTTTACTGTCGCAAATTTTAATTACGCCAGGGATTGCCTTTTCTATAGTAAATTATTCAAAAAATAATTTTTTCTGTCGCAAAATTTAATTACGTCAGGGATTGCCTTTTCTATAGTAAATTTTGCAAAAAATAATTGTTTAGTGTCTCAAATTTTAATTACGCCAGGGATTGCCTTTTCTATAGTAAATTATTCAAAAAATAATTTTATACTGTCGGAAATTTTAATTACGCCAGGGATTGCCTTTTCTATAGTAAATTATTCAAAAAATAATTTTTTACTGTTGCAAATTTTAATTACGCCAGGGATTGCCTTTTCTATAGTAAATTATTCAAAAAATAATTTTTTATTGTCGCAAATTATAATAATGCCAGGGATTGCCTTTTCTATAGTAAATTATTCAAAAAATAATTTTTTACTGTTGCAAATTTTAATTACGCCAGGGATTGCCTTTTCTATAGTAAATTATTCAAAAAATAATTTTTTATTGTCGCAAATTATAATAACGCCAGGGATTGCCTTTTCTATAGTAAATTATTCAAAAAATAATTTTATACTGTCGCAAATTTTAATTACGCCAGGGATTCCCTTTTCTATAGTAAATTATTCAAAAATTCATTTTTTACTGTCTCAAATTTTAATTACGCCAGGGATTGCCTTTTCCATAGTAAATTATTCAAAAAATAATATTTTACTGTCGCAAATTATAATTACGCCAGGGATTGCCTTTTCTATAGTAAATTATTCAAAAAATAGTTTTATACTGTCGCAAATTTTAATTACGCCAGGGATTGCCTTTTCTATAGTAAATTATTCAAAAAATAATTTTATACTGTCGGAAATTTTAACTACGCCAGGGATTGCCTTTTCTATAGTAAATTATTCAAAAAATAATTTTTTACTGTTGCAAATTTTAATTACGCCAGGGATTGCCTTTTCTATAGTAAATTATTCAAAAAATAATTTTTTATTGTCGCAAATTATAATAACGCCAGGGATTGCCTTTTCTATAGTAAATTATTCAAAAAATAATTTTTTACTGTCGCAAATTATAATTACGCCAGGGATTGCCTTTTCTATAGAAAATTATTCAAAAAATAATTTTTACTGTCGCAAATTATAATTACGCCAGGGATTGCCTTTTCTATAGTAAATTATTCAAAAATTCATTTTTTACTGTCTCAAATTTTAATTACGCCAGGGATTGCCTTTTCTATAGTAAATTATTCAAAAAATAATTTTTTACTGTCGCAAATTATAATTACGCCAGGGATTGCCTTTTCTATAGTAAATTATTCAAAAAATAATTTTATACTGTCGCAAATTTTAATTACGCCAGGGATTGCCTTTTCTATAGTAAATTATTCAAAAATTAATTTTTTTCTGTCGCAAATTTTAATTACGCCAGGGATTGCCTTTTCTATAGTAAATTATTCAAAAAATAATTTTATACTGTCGGAAATTTTAATTACGCCAGGAATTGCCTTTTCTATAGTAAATTATTCAAAAAATAATTTTTTCTGTCACAAATTTTAATTACGCCAGGGATTGCCTTTTATATATTAAATTATTCAAAAATTCATTTTTTACTGTCTCAAATTTTAATTACGCCAGGGATTGCCTTTTCCATAGTAAATTATTCAAAAAATAATATTTTACTGTCGCAAATTATAATTACGCCAGGGATTGCCTTTTCTATAGTAAATTATTCAAAAAATAGTTTTATACTGTCGCAAATTTTAATTACGCCAGGGATTGCCTTTTCTATAGTAAATTATTCAAAAAATAATTTTATACTGTCGGAAATTTTAATTACGCCAGGGATTGCCTTTTCTACAGTAAATTATTCAAAAAATAATTTTTTACTGTTGCAAATTTTAATTACGCCAGGGATTGCCTTTTCTATAGTAAATTATTCAAAAAATAATTTTTTATTGTCGCAAATTATAATAACGCCAGGGATTGCCTTTTCTATAGTAAATTATTCAAAAAATAATTTTTTACTGTCGCAAATTATAATTACGCCAGGGATTGCCTTTTCTATAGAAAATTATTCAAAAAATAATTTTTACTGTCGCAAATTATAATTACGCCAGGGATTGCCTTTTCTATAGTAAATTATTCAAAAAATAATTTTATACTGTCGCAAATTTTAATTACGCCAGGGATTCCCTTTTCTATAGTAAATTATTCAAAAATTCATTTTTTACTGTCTCAAATTTTAATTACGCCAGGGATTGCCTTTTCCATAGTAAATTATTCAAAAAATAATATTTTACTGTCGCAAATTATAATTACGCCAGGGATTGCCTTTTCTATAGTAAATTATTCAAAAAATAGTTTTATACTGTCGCAAATTTTAATTACGCCAGGGATTGCCTTTTCTATAGTAAATTATTCAAAAAATAATTTTATACTGTCGGAAATTTTAATTACGCCTGGGATTGCCATTTCTATAGTAAATTATTCAAAAAATAATTTTTTCTGTCACAAATTTTAATTACGCCAGGGATTGCCTTTTATATAGTAAATTATTCAAAAATTCATTTTTTACTGTCTCAAATTTTAATTACGCCAGGGATTGCCTTTTCTATAGTAAATTATTCAAAAAATAATTGGTTAGTGTCGCAAAATTTTAATTACGCCAGGGATTGCCTTTTCTATAGTAAATTTTGCAAAAACTAATTTTTTACTGTCGCAAATTTTAATTACGCCAGGGATTGTCTTTTCTATAGTAAATTTTGCAAAAAATAATTGCTTAGTGTCTCAAATTTTAATGACACCAGGGATTGCCTTTTCTATAGTAAATTATTCAAAAAATAATTTTTTACTGTCACAAATTATAATTACGCCAGGGATTGCCTTTTCTATAGTAAATTATTCAAAAATTCATTTTTTACTCTCGCAAATTTTAATTACGCCAGGGATTGACTTTTCTATAGTAAATTATTCAAAAAATTATTGTTTAGTGTCGCAAATTTTAATTACGCCAGGGATTGCCTTTTCTATAGTAAATTTTGCAAAAAATAATTGTTTAGTGTCTCAAATTTTAATTACGCCAGGGATTGCTTTTTCTATAGTAAATTATACAAAAAATAATTGTTTAGTGTCTCAAATTTTAATTGCGCCAGGGATTGCCTTTTCTATAATAAATTATTCAAAAAATAATTTTATACTGTCGCAAATTTTAATTACGCCAGGGATTGCCTTTTCTATAGTAAATTATTCAAAAAATAATTTTATACTGTCGCAAATTTTAATTACGCCAGGGATTGCCTTTTCTATAGTAAATTTTGCAAAAACTAATTGTTTAGTGTCTCAAATTTTAATTACGCCAGGGATTGCCTTTTCTATAGTAAATTATTCAAAAAATAATTTTATACTGTCGCAAATTTTAATTACGCCAGGGATTGCCTTTTCTATAGTAAATTTTGCAAAAAATAATTTTTTACTGTCGCAAATTTTAATTACGCCAGGGATTGCCTTTTCTATAGTAAATTATTCAAAAAATAATTTTTTACTGTCGCAAATTTTAATTACGCCAGGGATTGCCATTTCTATAGTAAATTATTCAAAAATTCATTTTTTACTCTCGCAAATTTTTAATTACGCCAGGGATTGCCTTTTCTATAGTAAATTTTGCAAAAAATAATTTTTTACTGTCGCAAATTTTAATTAAGCCAGGGATTGCCTTTTCTGTAGTAAATTATTCAAAAATTAATTTTTTAGTGTCGCAAATTTTAATTACGCCAGGGATAGCCTTTTCTATAGTAAATTATTCAAAAATTCATTTTTTACTGTCTCAAATTTTAATTACGCCAGGGATTGCCTTTTCTATAGTAAATGTTGCAAAAAATAATTGTTTAGTGTCTCAAATTTTAATTACGCCAGGGATTGCCTTTTCTATGGTAAATTATTCAAAAAATAATTTTTTAGTGTCTCTAATTTTAATTACGCCAGGGATTGCCTTTTCTATAGTAAATTTTGCAAAAAATAATTGTTTAGTGTCTCAAATTTTAATTACGCCAGGGATTGCCTTTTCTATAGTAAATTATTCAAAAAATAATTTTTTACTATCTCAAATTTTAATTACGCCAGGGATTGCCTTTTCTATAGTAAATTATTCAAAAAATAATTTTATACTGTCGCAAATTCTAATTACGCCAGGGATTGCCTTTTCTATAGTAAATTATTCAAAAAATAATTTTTTACTGTCGCAAATTTTAATTACGCCAGGGATTGCCTTTTCTATAGTAAATTTTGCAAAAAATAATTTTTTACTGTCGCAAATTTTAATTAAGCCAGGGATTGCCTTTTCTATAGTAAATTATTCAAAAAATAATTGTTTAGTGTCGCAAATTTTAATTACGCCAGGGATTGCCTTTTCTATAGTAAATTATTCAAAAATTCATTTTTTACTGTCTCAAATTTTAATTACGCCAGGGATTGCCTTTTCTATAGTAAATGTTGCAAAAAATAATTGTTTAGTGTCTCAAATTTTAATTACGCCAGGGATTGCCTTTTCTATGGTAAATTAATCAAAAAATAATTTTTTAGTGTCTCAAATTTTAATTACGCCAGGGATTGCCTTTTCTATAGTAAATTTTGCAAAAAATAATTGTTTAGTGTCTCAAATTTTAATTACGCCAGGGATTGCCTTTTCTATAGTAAATTATTGAAAAAATAATTTTTTACTATCTCAAATTTTAATTACGCCAGGGATTGCCTTTTCTATAGTAAATTATTCAAAAAATAATTTTATACTGTCGCAAATTTTAATTACGCCAGGGATTGCCTTTTCTATAGTAAATTATTCAAAAAATAATTTTATTCTGTCGCAAATTTTAATTACGCCAGGGATTGCCTTTTCTATAGTAAATTTTGCAAAAACTAATTGTTTAGTGTCTCAAATTTTAATTACGCCAGGGATTGCCTTTTCTATAGTAAATTATTCAAAAAATAATTTTATACTGTCGCAAATTTTAATTACGCCAGGGATTGCCTTTTCTATAGTAAATTTTGCAACAAATAATTTTTTACTGTCGCAAATTTTAATTACGCCAGGGATTGCCTTTTCTATAGTAAATTATTCAAAAAATAATTTTTTACTGTCGCAAATTTTAATTACGCCAGGGATTGCCTTTTCTATAGTAAATTATTCAAAAATTCATTTTTTACTGTCTCAAATTTTAATTACGACAGGGATTGCCTTTTCTATAGTAAATGTTGCAGAAAATAATTGTTTAGTGTCTCAAATTTTAATTACGCCAGGGATTGCCTTTTCTATGGTAAATTATTCAAAAAATAATTTTTTAGTGTCTCAAATTTTAATTACGCCAGGGATTGCCTTTTCTATAGTAAATTTTGCAAAAAATAATTGTTTAGTGTCTCAAATTTTAATTACGCCAGGGATTGCCTTTTCTATAGTAAATTATTCAAAAAATAATTTTTTACTATCTCAAATTTTAATTACGCCAGGGATTGCCTTTTCTATAGTAAATTATTCAAAAAATAATTTTATACTGTCGCAAATTTTAATTACGCCAGGGATTGCCTTTTCTATAGTAAATTATACAAAAAATAATTTTATTCTGTCGCAAATTTTAATTACGCCAGGGATTGCCTTTTCTATAGTAAATTTTGCAAAAACTAATTGTTTAGTGTCTCAAATTTTAATTACGCCAGGGATTGCCTTTTCTATGGTAAATTATTCAAAAAATAATTTTTTAGTGTCTCAAATTTTAATTACGCCAGGGATTGCCTTTTCTATAGTAAATTATTCAAAAAATAATTTTTTACTGTCGCAAATTTTAATTAAGCCAGGGATTGCCTTTTCTATAGTAAATTATTCAAAAAATAATTGTTTAGTGTCTCAAATTTTAATTACGCCAGGGATTGCCTTTTGTATAGTAAATGTTGCAAAAAATAATTGTTTAGTGTCTCAAATTTTAATTACGCCAGGGATTGCCTTTTCTATGGTAAAATATTCAAAAAATAATTTTTTAGTGTCTCAAATTTTAATTACGCCAGGGATTGCCTTTTGTATAGTAAATTTTGCAAAAAATAATTGTATAGTGTCTCAAATTTTAATTACGCCAGGGATTGCCTTTTCTATAGTAAATTATTCAAAAAATAATTTTTTACTATCTCAAATTTTAATTACGCCAGGGATTGCCTTTTCTATAGTAAATTATTCAAAAAATAATTTTTTACTGTCGCAAATTTTAATTACGCCAGGGATTGCCTTTTCTATAGTAAATTATTCAAAAATTCATTTTTTACTGTCTCAAATTTTAATTACGCCAGGGATTGCCTTTTCTATAGTAAATTATTCAAAAAATAATTTTTTACTGTCGCAAATTTTAATTACGCCAGGGATTGCCTTTTCTATAGTAAATTATTCAAAAAATAATTGTTTAGTGTCTCAAATTTTAATTACGCCAGGGATTGCCTTTTCTATAGTAAATTATTCAAAAAATAATTTTATACTGTCGCAAATTTTAATTACGCCAGGGATTGCCTTTTCTATAGTAAATTTTGCAAAAACTAATTGTTTAGTTTCGCAAATTTTAATTACGCCAGGGATTGCCTTTTCTATAGTAAATTATTCAAAAATTCATTTTTTACTGTCTCAAATTTTAATTACGCCAGGGATTGCCTTTTCTATAGTAAATTTTGCAAAAAATAATTTTTTACTGTCGCAAATTTTAATTACGCCAGGGATTGCCTTTTCTATAGTAAATTTTGCAAAAAATAATTTTTTTCTGTCGCAAATTTTAATTACGCCAGGGATTTCCTTTTCTATAGTAAATTATTCAAAAATTCATTTTTTACTGTCTCAAATTTTAATTACGCCAGGGATTGCCTTTTCTATAGTAAATTATTCAAAAAATAATTTTTTACTGTCGCAAATTTTAATTACGCCAGGGATTGCCTTTTCTATAGTAAATTATTCAAAAATTCATTTTTTACTGTCGCAAATTTTAATTACGCCAGGGATTGCCTTTTCTATAGTAAATTATTCAAAAAATAATTGTTTAGTGTCGCAAATTTTAATTACGCCAGGGATTGCCTTTTCTATAGTAAATTTTGCAAAAAAAAAAATTGTTTAGTGTCTCAAATTTTAATTACGCCAGGGATTGCCTTTTCTATAGTAAATGATGCAAAAAATAATTGTTTTGTGTCTCAAATTTTAATTACGCCAGGGATTGCCTTTGCTATGGTAAATTATTCAAAAAATAATTTTTTAGTGTCTCAAATTTTAATTACGCCAGGGATTGCCTTTTCTATAGTAAATTTTGCAAAAAATAATTGTTTAGTGTCTCAAATTTTAATTGCCTTTTCTATAGTAAATTATTCAAAAATTCATTTTTTACTGTCGCAAATTTTAATTACGCCAGGGATTGCCTTTTCTATAGTAAATTATTCAAAAAATAATTTTATACTGTCGCAAATTTTAATTACGCCAGGGATTGCCTTTTCTATAGTAAATTTTGCAAAAACTAATTGTTTAGTGTCTCAAATTTTAATTACGCCAGGGATTGCCTTTTCTATAGTAAATTATTCAAAAAATAATTTTATACTGTCGCAAATTTTAATTACGCCAGGGATTGCCTTTTCTATAGTAAATTTTGCAAAAAATAATTTTTTACTGTCGCAAATTTTAATTACGCCAGGGATTGCCTTTTCTATAGTAAATTATTCAAAAAATAATTTTTTACTGTCGCAAATTTTAATTACGCCAGGGATTGCCTTTTCTATAGTAAATTATTCAAAAATTTATTTTTTACTGTCGCAAATTTTAATTACGCCAGGGATTGCCTTTTCTATAGTAAATTTTGCAAAAAATAATTTTTTACTATCGCAAATTTTAATTAAGCCAGGGATTGCCTTTTCTATAGTAAATTTTGCAAAAAATAATTGTTTAGTGTCGCAAATTTTAATTACGCCAGGGATTGCCTTTTCTATAGTAAATTATTCAAAAATTCATTTTTTACTGTCTCAAATTTTAATTACGCCAGGGATTGCCTTTTCTATAGTAAATGTTGCAAAAAATAATTTTTTACTGTCGCAAATTTTAATTACGCCAGGGATTGCCTTTTCTATAGTAAGTTATTCAAAAATTCATTTTTTACTGTCGCAAATTTTAATTACGCCAGGGATTGCCTTTTCTATAGTAAATTATTCAAAAAATAATTGTTTATTGTCGCAAATTTTAATTACGCCAGGGATTGCCTTTTCTATAGTAAATTTTGCAAAAAATAATTGTTTAGTGTCTCAGATTTTAATTACGCCAGGGATTGCCTTTTCTATAGTAAATGTTGCAAAAAATAATTGTTTAGTGTCGCAAATTTTAATTACGCCAGGGATTGCCTTTTCTATAGTAAATTATTCAAAAATTCATTTTTTACTGTCTCAAATTTTAATTACGCCAGGGATTGCCTTTTCTATAGTAAATGTTGCAAAAAATAATTGTTTAGTGTCTCAAATTTTAATTACGCCAGGGATTGCCTTTTCTATGGTAAATTATTCAAAAAATAATTTTTAGTGTCGCAACTTTTAATTAATCCAGGGATTGCCTTTTCTATAGTAAATTATTCAAAAAATAATTGTTTAGTGTCGCAAATTTTAATTACGCCAGGGATTTCCTTTTCTATAGTAAATTATTCAAAAATTCATTTTTTACTGTCTCAAATTTTAATTACGCCAGGGATTGCCTTTTCTATAGTAAATGCTGCAAAAAATAATTGTTTAGTGTCTCAAATTTTAATTACGCCAGGGATTGCCTTTTCTATAGTAAATTTTGCAAAAACTAATTTTTTAGTGTCTCAAATTTTAATTACGCCAGGGATTGCCTTTTCTATAGTAAATTTTGCAAAAAATAATTGTTTAGTGTCTCAAATTTTAATTACGCCAGGGATTGCCTTTTCTATAGTAAATTATTCAAAAAATAATTTTTTACTATCTCAAATTTTAATTACGCCAGGGATTGCCTTTTCTATAGTAAATTTTGCAAAAAATAATTTTTTACTGTCGCAAATTTTAATTAAGTCAGGGATTGCCTTTTCTATAGTAAATTATTCAAAAAATAATTGTTTAGTGTCGCAAATTTTAATTACGCCCGGGATTGCTTTTTCTATAGTAAATTATTCAAAAATTCATTTTTTACTGTCTCAAATGTTAATTACGCCAGGGATTGCCTTTTCTATAGTAAATGTTGCAAAAAATAATTGTTTAGTGTCTCAAATTTTAATTACGCCAGGGATTGCCTTTTCTATGGTAAATTATTCAAAAAATAATTTTTTAGTGTCTCAAATTTTAATTACGCCAGGGATTGCCTTTTCTATAGTAAATTTTGCAAAAAATAATTGTTTAGTGTCTCAAATTTTAATTACGCCAGGGATTGCCTTTTCTATAGTAAATTATTCAAAAAATAATTTTTTACTATCTCAAATTTTAATTACGCCAGGGATTGCCTTTTCTATAGTAAATTATTCAAAAAATAATTTTATACTGTCGCTAATTTTAATTACGCCAGGGATTGCCTTTTCTATAGTAAATTATTCAAAAAATAATTTTATACTGTCGCAAATTTTAATTACGCCAGGGATTGCCTTTTCTATAGTAAATTTTGCAAAAACTAATTGTTTAGTGTCTCAAATTTTAATTACGCCAGGGATTGCCTTTTCTATAGTAAATTATTCAAAAAATAATTTTATACTGTCGCAAATTTTAATTACGCCAGGGATTGCCTTTTCTATAGTAAATTTTGCAACAAATAATTTTTTAATGTCTCAAATTTTAATTACGCCAGGGATTGCCTTTTTAGTAAATTATTCAAAAAATAATTTTTTACTGTCGCAAATTTTAATTACGCCAGGGATTGCCTTTTCTATAGTAAGTTATTCAAAAATTCATTTTTTACTGTCGCAAATTTTAATTACGCCAGGGATTGCCTTTTCTATAGTAAATTATTCAAAAAATAATTGTTTATTGTCGCAAATTTTAATTACGCCAGGGATTGCCTTTTCTATAGTAAATTTTGCAAAAAATAATTGTTTAGTGTCTCAAATTTTAATTACGCCAGGGATTGCCTTTTCTATAGTAAATGTTGCAAAAAATAATTGTTTTGTGTCTCAAATTTTAATTACGACAGGGATTGCCTTTGCTATGGTAAATTATTCAAAAAATAATTTTTTAGTGTCTCAAATTTTAATTATGCCAGGGATTGCCTTTTCTATAGTAAATTTTGCAAAAAATAATTGTTTAGTGTCTCAAATTTTAATTGTCTTTTCTATAGTAAATTATTCAAAAATTCATTTTTTACTGTCGCAAATTTTAATTACGCCAGGGATTGCCTTTTCTGTAGTAAATTATTCAAAAAATAATTTTATACTGTCGCAAATTTTAATTACGCCAGGGATTGCCTTTTCTATAGTAAATTTTGCAAAAACTAATTGTTTAGTGTCTCAAATTTTAATTACGCCAGGGATTGCCTTTTCTATAGTAAATTATTCAAAAAATAATTTTATACTGTCGCAAATTTTAATTACGCCAGGGATTGCCATTTCTATAGTAAATTTTGCAAAAAATAATTTTTTACTGTCGCAAATTTTAATTACGCCAGGGATTGCCTTTTCTATAGTAAATTATTCAAAAAATAATTTTTTACTGTCGCAAATTTTAATTACGCCAGGGATTGCCTTTTCTATAGTAAATTATTCAAAAATTCATTTTTTACTGTCGCAAATTTTAATTACGCCAGGGATTGCCTTTTCTATAGTAAATTTTGCAAAAAAAAAAATTTTTTACTATCGCAAATTTTAATTAAGCCAGGGATTGCCTTTTCTATAGTAAATTTTGCAAAAAATAATTGTTTAGTGTCGCAAATTTTAATTACGCCAGGGATTGCCTTTTCTATAGTAAATTATTCAAAAATTCATTTTTTACTGTCTCAAATTTTAATTACGCCAGGGATTGCCTTTTCTATAGTAAATGTTGCAAAAAATAATTGTTTAGTGTCTCAAATTTTAATTACGCCAGGGATTGCCTTTTCTATGGTAAATTATTCAAAAAATAATTTTTTAGTGTCTCAAATTTTAATTACGCCAGGGATTGCCTTTTCTATAGTAAATTTTGCAAAAAATAATTTTTTACTGTCGCAAATTTTAATTACGCCAGGGATTGCCTTTTCTATAGTAAATTTTGCAAAAAATAATTTTTTTCTGTCGCAAATTTTAATTATGCCAGGGATTGCCTTTTCTATAGTAAATTATTCAAAAATTCATTTTTTACTGTCTCAAATTTTAATTACGCCAGGGATTGCCTTTTTAGTAAATTATTCAAAAAATAATTTTTTACTGTCGCAAATTTTAATTACGCCAGGGATTGCCTTTTCTATAGTAAATTATTCAAAAATTCATTTTTTACTGTCGCAAATTTTAATTACGCCAGGGATTGCCTTTAAATTATTCAAAAAATAATTGTTTATTGTCGCAAATTTTAATTACGCCAGGGATTGCCTTTTCTATAGTAAATTTTGCAAAAAATAATTGTTTAGTGTCTCAAATTTTAATTACGCCAGGGATTGCCTTTTCTATAGTAAATGTTGCAAAAAATAATTGTTTTGTGTCTCAAATTTTAATTACGACAGGGATTGCCTTTGCTATGGTAAATTATTCAAAAAATAATTTTTTAGTGTCTCAAATTTTAATTACGCCAGGGATTGCCTTTTCTATAGTAAATTTTGCAAAAAATAATTGTTTAGTGTCTCAAATTTTAATTGCCTTTTCTATAGTAAATTATTCAAAAATTCATTTTTTACTGTCGCAAATTTTAATTACGCCAGGGATTGCCTTTTCTATAGTAAATTATTCAAAAATTCATTTTTTACTGTCTCAAATTTTAATTACGCCAGGGATTGCCTTTTCTATAGTAAATGTTGCAAAAAATAATTTTTTACTGTCGCAAATTTTAATTACGCCAGGGATTGCCTTTTCTATAGTAAGTTATTCAAAAATTCATTTTTTACTGTCGCAAATTTTAATTACGCCAGGGATTGCCTTTTCTATAGTAAATTATTCAAAAAATAATTGTTTATTGTCGCAAATTTTAATTACGCCAGGGATTGCCTTTTCTATAGTAAATTTTGCAAAAAATAATTTTTTACTATCGCAAATTTTAATTAAGCCAGGGATTGCCTTTTCTATAGTAAATTTTGCAAAAAATAATTGTTTAGTGTCGCAAATTTTAATTACGCCAGGGATTGCCTTTTCTATAGTAAATTATTCAAAAATTCATTTTTTACTGTCTCAAATTTTAATTACGCCAGGGATTGCCTTTTCTATAGTAAATGTTGCAAAAAATAATTGTTTAGTGTCTCAAATTTTAATTACGCCAGGGATTGCCTTTTCTATGGTAAATTATTCAAAAAATAATTTTTTAGTGTCTCAAATTTTAATTACGCCAGGGATTGCCTTTTCTATAGTAAATTTTGCAAAAAATAATTTTTTACTGTCGCAAATTTTAATTACGCCAGGGATTGCCTTTTCTATAGTAAATTTTGCAAAAAATAATTTTTTTCTGTCGCAAATTTTAATTATGCCAGGGATTGCCTTTTCTATAGTAAATTATTCAAAAATTCATTTTTTACTGTCTCAAATTTTAATTACGCCAGGGATTGCCTTTTTAGTAAATTATTCAAAAAATAATTTTTTACTGTCGCAAATTTTAATTACGCCAGGGATTGCCTTTTCTATAGTAAATTATTCAAAAATTCATTTTTTACTGTCGCAAATTTTAATTACGCCAGGGATTGCCTTTAAATTATTCAAAAAATAATTGTTTATTGTCGCAAATTTTAATTACGCCAGGGATTGCCTTTTCTATAGTAAATTTTGCAAAAAATAATTGTTTAGTGTCTCAAATTTTAATTACGCCAGGGATTGCCTTTTCTATAGTAAATGTTGCAAAAAATAATTGTTTTGTGTCTCAAATTTTAATTACGACAGGGATTGCCTTTGCTATGGTAAATTATTCAAAAAATAATTTTTTAGTGTCTCAAATTTTAATTACGCCAGGGATTGCCTTTTCTATAGTAAATTTTGCAAAAAATAATTGTTTAGTGTCTCAAATTTTAATTGCCTTTTCTATAGTAAATTATTCAAAAATTCATTTTTTACTGTCGCAAATTTTAATTACGCCAGGGATTGCCTTTTCTATAGTAAATTATTCAAAAATTCATTTTTTACTGTCGCAAATTTTAATTACGCCAGGGATTGCCTTTTCTATAGTAAATTTTGCAAAAAATAATTTTTTACTATCGCAAATTTTAATTAAGCCAGGGATTGCCTTTTCTATAGTAAATTTTGCAAAAAATAATTGTTTAGTGTCGCAAATTTTAATTACGCCAGGGATTGCCTTTTCTATAGTAAATTATTCAAAAATTCATTTTTTACTGTCTCAAATTTTAATTACGCCAGGGATTGCCTTTTCTATAGTAAATGTTGCAAAAAATAATTTTTTACTGTCGCAAATTTTAATTACGCCAGGGATTGCCTTTTCTATAGTAAGTTATTCAAAAATTCATTTTTTACTGTCGCAAATTTTAATTACGCCAGGGATTGCCTTTTCTATAGTAAATTATTCAAAAAATAATTGTTTATTGTCGCAAATTTTAATTACGCCAGGGATTGCCTTTTCTATAGTAAATTTTGCAAAAAATAATTGTTTAGTGTCTCAGATTTTAATTACGCCAGGGATTGCCTTTTCTATAGTAAATGTTGCAAAAAATAATTGTTTAGTGTCGCAAATTTTAATTACGCCAGGGATTGCCTTTTCTATAGTAAATTATTCAAAAATTCATTTTTTACTGTCTCAAATTTTAATTACGCCAGGGATTGCCTTTTCTATAGTAAATGTTGCAAAAAATAATTGTTTAGTGTCTCAAATTTTAATTACGCCAGGGATTGCCTTTTCTATGGTAAATTATTCAAAAAATTATTTTTAGTGTCGCAAATTTTAATTAATCCAGGGATTGCCTTTTCTATAGTAAATTATTCAAAAAATAATTGTTTAGTGTCGCAAATTTTAATTACGCCAGGGATTTCCTTTTCTATAGTAAATTATTCAAAAATTCATTTTTTACTGTCTCAAATTTTAATTACGCCAGGGATTGCCTTTTCTATAGTAAATGCTGCAAAAAATAATTGTTTAGTGTCTCAAATTTTAATTACGCCAGGGATTGCCTTTTCTATAGTAAATTTTGCAAAAACTAATTTTTTAGTGTCTCAAATTTTAATTACGCCAGGGATTGCCTTTTCTATAGTAAATTTTGCAAAAAATAATTGTTTAGTGTCTCAAATTTTAATTACGCCAGGGATTGCCTTTTCTATAGTAAATTATTCAAAAAATAATTTTTTACTATCTCAAATTTTAATTACGCCAGGGATTGCCTTTTCTATAGTAAATTTTGCAAAAAATAATTTTTTACTGTCGCAAATTTTAATTAAGTCAGGGATTGCCTTTTCTATAGTAAATTATTCAAAAAATAATTGTTTAGTGTCGCAAATTTTAATTACGCCCGGGATTGCTTTTTCTATAGTAAATTATTCAAAAATTCATTTTTTACTGTCTCAAATGTTAATTACGCCAGGGATTGCCTTTTCTATAGTAAATGTTGCAAAAAATAATTGTTTAGTGTCTCAAATTTTAATTACGCCAGGGATTGCCTTTTCTATGGTAAATTATTCAAAAAATAATTTTTTAGTGTCTCAAATTTTAATTACGCCAGGGATTGCCTTTTCTATAGTAAATTTTGCAAAAAATAATTGTTTAGTGTCTCAAATTTTAATTACGCCAGGGATTGCCTTTTCTATAGTAAATTATTCAAAAAATAATTTTTTACTATCTCAAATTTTAATTACGCCAGGGATTGCCTTTTCTATAGTAAATTATTCAAAAAATAATTTTATACTGTCGCTAATTTTAATTACGCCAGGGATTGCCTTTTCTATAGTAAATTATTCAAAAAATAATTTTATACTGTCGCAAATTTTAATTACGCCAGGGATTGCCTTTTCTATAGTAAATTTTGCAAAAACTAATTGTTTAGTGTCTCAAATTTTAATTACGCCAGGGATTGCCTTTTCTATAGTAAATTATTCAAAAAATAATTTTATACTGTCGCAAATTTTAATTACGCCAGGGATTGCCTTTTCTATAGTAAATTTTGCAACAAATAATTTTTTAATGTCTCAAATTTTAATTACGCCAGGGATTGCCTTTTTAGTAAATTATTCAAAAAATAATTTTTTACTGTCGCAAATTTTAATTACGCCAGGATTGCCTTTTCTATAGTAAGTTATTCAAAAATTCATTTTTTACTGTCGCAAATTTTAATTACGCCAGGGATTGCCTTTTCTATAGTAAATTATTCAAAAAATAATTGTTTATTGTCGCAAATTTTAATTACGCCAGGGATTGCCTTTTCTATAGTAAATTTTGCCAAAAAATAATTGTTTAGTGGTCTCAAATTTTAATTACGCCAGGGATTGCCTTTTCTATAGTAAATGTTGCAAAAAATAATTGTTTTGTGTCTCAAATTTTAATTACGACAGGGATTGCCTTTGCTATGGTAAATTATTCAAAAAATAATTTTTTAGTGTCTCAAATTTTAATTATGCCAGGGATTGCCTTTTCTATAGTAAATTTTGCAAAAAATAATTGTTTAGTGTCTCAAATTTTAATTGTCTTTTCTATAGTAAATTATTCAAAAATTCATTTTTTACTGTCGCAAATTTTAATTACGCCAGGGATTGCCTTTTCTGTAGTAAATTATTCAAAAAATAATTTTATACTGTCGCAAATTTTAATTACGCCAGGGATTGCCTTTTCTATAGTAAATTTTGCAAAAACTAATTGTTTAGTGTCTCAAATTTTAATTACGCCAGGGATTGCCTTTTCTATAGTAAATTATTCAAAAAATAATTTTATACTGTCGCAAATTTTAATTACGCCAGGGATTGCCATTTCTATAGTAAATTTTGCAAAAAATAATTTTTTACTGTCGCAAATTTTAATTACGCCAGGGATTGCCTTTTCTATAGTAAATTATTCAAAAAATAATTTTTTTACTGTCGCAAATTTTAATTACGCCAGGGATTGCCTTTTCTCTATAGTAAATTATTCAAAAATTCATTTTTTACTGTCGCAAATTTTAATTACGCCAGGGATTGCCTTTTCTATAGTAAATTTTGCAAAAAAAAAAAATTTTTTACTATCGCAAATTTTAATTAAGCCAGGGATTGCGCCTTTTCTATAGTAAATTTTGCAAAAAATAATTGTTTAGTGTCGCAAATTTTAATTACGCCAGGGATTGCCTTTTCTATAGTAAATTATTCAAAAATTCATTTTTTTACTGTCTCAAATTTTAATTACGCCAGGGATTGCCTTTTCTATAGTAAATGTTGCAAAAAATAATTGTTTAGTGTCTCAAATTTTAATTACGCCAGGGATTGCCTTTTCTATGGTAAATTATTCAAAAAATAATTTTTTAGTGTCTCAAATTTTAATTACGCCAGGGATTGCCTTTTCTATAGTAAATTTTGCAAAAAAATAATTTTTTTACTGTCGCAAATTTTAATTACGCCAGGGATTGCCTTTTCTATAGTAAATTTTGCAAAAAATAATTTTTTTCTGTCGCAAATTTTAATTATGCCAGGGATTGCCTTTTCTATAGTAAATTATTCAAAAATTCATTTTTTACTGTCTCAAATTTTAATTACGCCAGGGATTGCCTTTTTAGTAAATTATTCAAAAAATAATTTTTTACTGTCGCAAATTTTAATTACGCCAGGGATTGCCTTTTCTATAGTAAATTATTCAAAAATTCATTTTTTACTGTCGCAAATTTTAATTACGCCAGGGATTGCCTTTAAATTATTCAAAAAATAATTGTTTATTGTCGCAAATTTTAATTACGCCAGGGATTGCCTTTTCTATAGTAAATTTTGCAAAAAATAATTGTTTAGTGTCTCAAATTTTAATTACGCCAGGGATTGCCTTTTCTATAGTAAATGTTGCAAAAAATAATTGTTTTGTGTCTCAAATTTTAATTACGACAGGGATTGCCTTTGCTATGGTAAATTATTCAAAAAATAATTTTTTAGTGTCTCAAAGTTTAATTACGCCAGGGATTGCCTTTTCTATAGTAAATTTTGCAAAAAATAATTGTTTAGTGTCTCAAATTTTAATTGCCTTTTCTATAGTAAATTATTCAAAAATTCATTTTTTTACTTGTCGCAAATTTTAATTACGCCAGGGATTGCCTTTTCTATAGTAAATTATTCAAAAAATAATTTTAATACTGTCGCAAATTTTAATTACGCCAGGGATTGCCTTTTCTATAGTAAATTTTGCAAAAACTAATTGTTTAGTGTCTCAAATTTTAATTACGCCAGGGATTGCCTTTTCTATAGTAAATTATTCAAAAATAATTTTATACTGTCGCAAATTTTAATTACGCCAGGGATTGCCATTTCTATAGTAAATTTTGCAAAAAATAATTTTTGCTGTCGCAAATTTTAATTACGCCAGGGATTGCCTTTTCTATAGTAAATTATTCAAAAAATAATTTTTTACTGTCGCAAATTTTAATTGCGCCAGGGATTGCCTTTTCTATAGTAAATTATTCAAAAATTCATTTTTTACTGTCGCAAATTTTAATTACGCCAGGGATTGCCTTTTCTATAGCAAATTTTGCAAAAAATAATTTTTTACTATCGCAAATTTTAATTAAGCCAGGGATTGCCTTTTCTATGGTAAATTATTCAAAAAATAATTCTTTAGTGTAGTGTCTCAAATTTTAATTACGCCAGGGATTGCCTTTTCTATAGTAAATTTTGCAAAAAATAATTTTTTACTGTCGCAAATTTTAATTACGCCAGGGATTGCCTTTTCTATAGTAAATTTTGCAAAAAATAATTTTTTTCTGTCGCAAATTTTAATTTCGCCAGGGATTGCCTTTTCTATAGTAAATTATTCAACAAATTCATTTTTTACTGTCTCAAATTTTAATTACGCCAGGGATTGCCTTTTTAGTAAATTATTCAAAAAATAATTTTTTACTGTCGCAAATTTTAATTACGCCAGGGATTGCCTTTTCAATAGTAAATTATTCAAAAATTCATTTTTTACTGTCGCAAATTTTAATTACGCCAGGGATTGCCTTTTCTATAGTAAATTAATCAAAAAATAATTGTTTATTGTCGCAAATTTTAATTACGCCAGGGATTGCCTTTTCTATAGTAAATTTTGCAAAAAATAATTGTTTAGTGTCTCAAATTTTAATTACGCCAGGGATTGCCTTTTCTATAGTAAATGTTGCAAAAAATAATTGTTTTGTGTCTCAAATTTTAATTACGACAGGGATTGCCTTTGCTATGGTAAATTATTCAAAAAATAATTTTTTAGTGTCTCAAATTTTAATTACGCCAAGGATTGCCTTTTCTATAGTAAATATTGCAAAAAATAATTGTTTAGTGTCTCAAATTTTAATTGCCTTTTCTATAGTAAATTATTCAAAAATTCATTTTTTACTGTCGCAAATTTTAATTACGCCAGGGATTGCCTTTTCTATAGTAAATTATTCAAAAAATAATTTTATACTGTCGCAAATTTTAATTACGCCAGGGATTGCCTTTTCTATAGTAAATTTTGCAAAAACTAATTGTTTAGTGTCTCAAATTTTAATTACGCCAGGGATTGCCTTTTCTATAGTAAATTATTCAAAAAATAATTTTATACTGTCGCAAATTTTAATTTCGCCAGGGATTGCCATTTCTATAGTAAATTTTGCAAAAAATAATTTTTTACTGTCGCAAATTTTAATTACGCCAGGGATTGCCTTTTCTATAGTAAATTATTCAAAAAATAATTTTTTACTGTCGCAAATTTTAATTACGCCAGGGATTGCCTTTTCTATAGTAAATTATTCAAAAATTCATTTTTTACTGTCGCAAATTTTAATTACGCCAGGGATTGCCTTTTCTATAGTAAATTTTGCAAAAAATAATTTTTTACTATCGCAAATTTTAATTAAGCCAGGGATTGCCTTTTCTATAGTAAATTTTGCAAAAAATAATTGTTTAGTGTCGCAAATTTTAATTACGCCAGGGTTTGCCTTTTCTATAGTAAATTATTCAAAAATTCATTTTTTACTGTCTCAAATTTTAATTACGCCAGGGATTGCCTTTTCTATAGTAAATGTTGCAAAAAATAATTGTTTAGTGTCTCAAATTTTAATTACGCCAGGGATTGCCTTTTCTATGGTAAAGTATTCAAAAAATAATTTTTTAGTGTCTCAAATTTTAATTACGCCAGGGATTGCCTTTTCTATAGTAAATTTTGCAAAAAATAATTGTTTAGTGTCTCAAATTTTAATTACGCCAGGGATTGCCTTTTCTATAGTAAATTATTCAAAAAATAATTTTTTACTGTCTCAAATTTTAATTACGCCAGGGATTGCCTTTTCTATAGTAAATTATTCAAAAAATAATTTTTTACTGTCGCAAATTTTAATTACGCCAGGGATTGCCTTTTCTATAGTAAATTATTCAAAAATTCATTTTTTACTGTCTCAAATTTAATTACGCCAGGGATTGCCTTTTCTATAGTAAATTATTCAAAAAATAATTTTTTACTGTCGCAAATTTTAATTACGCCAGGGATTGCCTTTTCTATAGTAAATTATTCAAAAAATAATTGTTTAGTGTCTCAAATTTTAATTACGCCAGGGATTGCCTTTTCTATAGTAAATTATTCAAAAAATAATTTTATACTGTCGCAAATTTTAATTACGCCAGGGATTGCCTTTTCTATAGTAAATTTTGCAAAAACTAATTGTTTAGTGTCGCAGATTTTAATTACGCCAGGGATTGCCTTTTCTATAGTAAATTATTCAAAAATTCATTTTTTACTGTCTCAAATTTTAATTACGCCAGGGATTGCCTTTTCTATAGTAAATTTTGCAAAAAATAATTTTTTACTGTCGCAAATTTTAATTACGCCAAGGATTGCCTTTTCTATAGTAAATTTTGCAAAAAATAATTTTTTTCTGTCGCAAATTTTAATTACGCCAGGGATTGCCTTTTCTATAGTAAATTATTCAAAAATTCATTTTTTACTGTCTCAAATTTTAATTACGCCAGGGATTGCCTTTTCTATAGTAAATTATTCAAAAAATAATTTTTTACTGTCGCAAATTTTAATTACGCCAGGGATTGCCTTTTCTATAGTAAATTATTCAAAAATTCATTTTTTACTGTCTCAAATTTTAATTACTCCAGGGATTGCCTTTTCTATAGTAAATTATTCCAAAAATAATTTTTTTCTGTCTCAAATTTTAATTACGCCAGGGATTGCCTTTTCTATAGTAAATTATTCAAAAAATAATTGTTTAGTGTCTCAAATTTTAATTACGCCAGGGATTGCCTTTTCTATAGTAAATTTTGCAAAAATAATTGTTTAGTGTCTCAAATTTTAATTACGCCAGGGATTGCCTTTCTATAGTATATTATTCAAAAAATAATTTTTTAGTGTCTCAAATTTTAATTATGCTAGGGATTGTCTTTTCTATAGTAAATTTTGCAAAATTTAATTTTTTTCTGTCTCAAATTTTAATTACGCCAGGGATTGCCTTTTCTATAGTAAATTATTCAAAAATTCATTTTTTACTGTCTCAAATTTTAATTACGCCAGGGATTGCCTTTTCTATAGTAAATTATTCAAAATTCATTTTTTACTGTCTCAAATTTTAATTACGCCAGGGATTTGCCTTTTCTATAGTAAATTATACAAAAAATAATTTTTTACTTTCTCAAATTTTAATTACGCCAGGGATTGCCTTTTTAGTAAATTATTCAAAAAATAATTTTTTACTGTCGCAAATTTTAATTACGCCAGGGATTGCCTTTTCTATAGCAAATTATTCAAAAATTCATTTTTTACTGTCGCAAATTTTAATTACGCCAGGGATTGCCTTTTCTATAGTAAATTATTCAAAAAATAATTGTTTATTGTCGCAAATTTTAATTACGCCAGGGATTGCCTTTTCTATAGTAAATTTTGCAAAAAATAATTGTTTAGTGTCTCAAATTTTAATTACGCCAGGGATTGCCTTTTCTATAGTAAATGTTGCAAAAAATAATTGTTTTGTGTCTCAATTTTAATTACGACAGGGATTGCCTTTGCTATGGTAAATTATTCAAAAAATACTTTTTTAGTGTCTCAAATTTTAATTACGCCAGGGATTGCCCTTTCTATAGTAAATTTTGCAAAAAATAATTGTTTAGTGTCTCAAATTTTAATTGCCTTTTCTATAGTAAATTATTCAAAAATTCATTTTTTACTGTCGCAAATTTTAATTACGCCAGGGATTGCCTTTTCTATAGTAAATTATTCAAAAAATAATTTTATACTGTCGCAAATTTTAATTACGCCAGGGATTGCCTTTTCTATAGTAAATTTTGCAAAACTAATTGTTTTAGTGTCTCAAATTTTAATTACGCAGGGATTGCCTTTTCTATAGTAAATTATTCAAAAAATAATTTTATACTGTCGCAAATTTTAATTACGCCAGGGATTGCCATTTCTATAGTAAATTTTTCAAAAAATAATTTTTTACTGTCGCAAATTTTAATTACGCCAGGGATTGCCTTTTCTATAGTAAATTATTCAAAAAATAATTTTTTACTGTCGCAAATTTTAATTACGCCAGGGATTGCCTTTTCTATAGTAAATTATTCAAAAAATAATTTTTTACTGTCGCAAATTTTAATTACGCCAGGGATTGCCTTTTCTATAGTAAATTATTCAAAAATTCATTTTTTACTGTCTCAAATTTTAATTACGCCAGGGATTGCCTTTTCTATAGTAAATTATTCAAAAAATAATTTTTTACTGTCGCAAATTTTAATTACGCCAGGGATTGCCTTTTCTATAGTAAATTATTCAAAAAATAATAGTTTAGTGTCTCAAATTTTAATTACGCCAGGAATTGCCTTTTCTATAGTAAATTATTCAAAAAATAATTTTATACTGTCGCAAATTTTAATTACGCCAGGGATTGTCTTTTCTATAGTAAATTTTGCAAAAACTAATTGTTTAGTGTCGCAGATTTTAATTACGCCAGGGATTGCCTTTTCTATAGTAAATTATTCAAAAATTCATTTTTTACTGTCTCAAATTTTAATTACGCCAGGGATTGCCTTTTCTATAGTAAATTTTGCAAAAAATAATTTTTTACTGTCGCAAATTTTAATTATGCCAAGGATTGCCTTTTCTATAGTAAATTTTGCAAAAATAATTTTTTTCTGTCGCAAATTTTAATTACGCCAGGGATTGCCTTTTCTATAGTAAATTATTCAAAAATTCATTTTTTACTGTCTCAAATTTTAATTACGCCAGGGATTGCCTTTTCTATAGTAAATTATTCAAAAAATAATTTTTTACTGTCGACAGGGATTGCCTTTGCTATGGTAAATTATTCAAAAAATAATTTTTTAGTGTCTCAAATTTTAATTACGCCAGGGATTGCCTTTTCTATAGTAAATTTTGCAAATAATAATTGTTTAGTGTCTCAAATTTTAATTGCCTTTTCTATAGTAAATTATTCAAAAATTCATTTTTTACTGTCGCAAATTTTAATTACGCCAGGGATTGCCTTTTCTATAGTAAATTATTCAAAAAATAATTTTATACTGTCGCAAATTTTAATTACGCCAGGGATTGCCTTTTCGATAGTAAATTTTGCAAAAACTAATTGTTTAGTGTCTCAAATTTTAATTACGCCAGGGATTGCCTTTTCTATAGTAAATTATTCAAAAATTCATTTTTTACTGTCGCAAATTTTAATTACGCCAGGGATTGCCTTTTCTATAGTAAATTATTCAAAAAATAATTTTTTACTGTCGCAAATTTTAATTACGCCAGGGATTGCCTTTTCTATAGTAAATTATTCAAAAATTCATTTTTTACTGTCGCAAATTTTAATTACGCCAGGGATTGCCATTTCTATAGTAAATTTTCAAAAAATAATTTTTTACTGTCGCAAATTTTAATTACGCCAGGGATTGCCTTTTCTATAGTAAATTATTCAAAAAATAATTTTTTACTGTCGCAAATTTTAATTACGCCAGGGATTGCCTTTTCTATAGTAAATTATTCAAAAATTCATTTTTTACTGTCGCAAATTTTAATTACGCCAGGGATTGCCTTTTCTATAGTAAATTTTGCAAAAAATAATTTTTTACTATCGCAAATTTTAATTAAGCCAGGGATTGCCTTTTCTATAGTAAATTTTGCAAAAAATAATTGTTTAGTGTCGCAAATTTTAATTACGCCAGGGTTTGCCTTTTCTATAGTAAATTATTCAAAAATTCATTTTTACTGTCTCAAATTTTAATTACGCCAGGGATTGCCTTTTCTATAGTAAATGTTGCAAAAAATAATTGTTTAGTGTCTCAAATTTTAATTACGCCAGGGATTGCCTTTTCTATGTAAATTATTCAAAAATAATTTTTTAGTGTCTCAAATTTTAATTACGCCAGGGATTGCCTTTTCTATAGTAAATTTTGCAAAAAATAATTGTTTAGTGTCTCAAATTTTAATGACGCCAGGGATTGCCTTTTCTATAGTAAATTATTCAAAAAATAATTTTTTACTGTCTCAAATTTTAATTACGCCAGGGATTGCCTTTTCTATAGTAATTATTCAAAAAATAATTTTTTACTGTCGCAAATTTTAATTACGCCAGGGATTGCCTTTTCTATAGTAAATTATTCAAAAATTCATTTTTTACTGTCTCAAATTTTAATTACGCCAGGGATTGCCTTTTCTATAGTAAATTATTCAAAAAATAATTTTTTACTGTCGCAAATTTTAATTACGCCAGGGATTGCCTTTTCTATAGTAAATTATTCAAAAAATAATTGTTTAGTGTCTCAAATTTTAATTACGCCAGGGATTGCCTTTTCTATAGTAAATTATTCAAAAAATAATTTTATACCGTCGCAAATTTTAATTACGCCAGGGATTGCCTTTTCTATAGTAAATTTTGCAAAAACTAATTGTTTAGTGTCGCAGATTTTAATTACGCCAGGGATTGCCTTTTCTATAGTAAATTATTCAAAAATTCATTTTTTACTGTCTCAAATTTTAATTACGCCAGGGATTGCCTTTTCTATAGTAAATTTTGCAAAAAATAATTTTTTACTGTCGCAAATTTTAATTACGCCAAGGATTGCCTTTTCTATAGTAAATTTTGCAAAAGATAATTTTTTTCTGTCGCAAATTTGAATTACGCCAGGGATTGCCTTTTCTATAGTAAATTATTCAAAAATTCATTTTTTACTGTCTCAAATTTTAATTACGCCAGGGATTGCCTTTTCTATAGTAAATTATTCAAAAAATAATTTTTTTACTGTCGCAAATTTTAATTACGCCAGGGATTGCCTTTTCTATAGTAAATTATTCAAAAATTCATTTTTTACTGTCTCAAATTTTAATTACTCCAGGGATTGCCTTTTCTATAGTAAATTATTCAAAAATAATTTTTTTCTGTCTCAAATTTTAATTACGCCAGGGATTGCCTTTTCTATAGTAAATTATTCAAAAAATAATTGTTTAGTGTCTCAAATTTTAATTACGCCAGGGATTGCCTTTTCTATAGTAAATTTTGCAAAAAATAATTGTTTAGTGTCTCAAATTTTAATTACGCCAGGGATTGCCTTTCTATAGTAAATTATTCAAAAAATAATTTTTTAGTGTCTCAAATTTTAATTACGCTAGGGATTGTCTTTTCTATAGTAAATTTTGCAAAATTTAATTTTTTTCTGTCTCAAATTTTAATTACGCAGGGATTGCCTTTTCTATAGTAAATTATTCAAAAATTCATTTTTTACTGTCTCAAATTTTAATTACGCCAGGGGATTGCCTTTTCTATAGTAAATTATTCAAAAATTCATTTTTTACTGTCTCAAATTTTAATTACGCCAGGGATTGCCTTTTCTATAGTAAATTATACAAAAAATAATTTTTTACTTTCTCAAATTTAATTACGCTAGGGATTGCCTTTTCTATAGTAAATTATTCAAAAAATAATTTTTTACTGTCGCAAATTTTAATTACGCCAGGGATTGCCTTTTCTATAGTAAATTATTCAAAAATTAATTTTTTACTGTCGCAAATTTTAATTACGCCAGGGATTGCCTTTTCTATAGTAAATTATTCAAAAATTCATTTTTTACTGTCTCAAATTTTAATTACGCCAGGGATTGCCTTTTCTATAGTAAATTATTCAAAAATTCATTTTTTACTGTCTCAAATTTTAATTACGCCAGGTTTTGCCTTTTCTATAGTAAATTATTCAAAAATTCATTTTTTATTGTCTCAAATTTTAGTTACGCCAGGGATTGCCTTTTCTATAGTAAATTATTCAAAAAATAATTTTTTACTGTCGCAAATTTTAATTACGCCAGGGATTGCCTTTTCTATAGTAAATTATTCAAAAATTCATTTTTTACTGTCTCAAATTTTAATTACGCCAGGGATTGCCTTTTCTATAGTAAATTATTCAAAATTCATTTTTTACTGTCTCAAATTTTAATTACGCCAGGTATTGCCTTTTCTATAGTAAATTATTCAAAAAATAATTTTTTACTGTCGCAAATTATAATTACGCCAGGGATTGCCTTTTCTATAGTAAATTATTCAAAAATTCATTTTTTACTGTCTCAAATTTTAATTACGCCTTTTCTATAATAAATGTTGCAAAAAATAATTGTTTAGTGTCTCAAATTTTAATTACGCCAGGGGTTGCCTTTTCTATAGTAAATTATTCAAAAAATAATTTTTTACTGTCTCAATTTTAACTACGGATTGCCTTTTCTATAGTAAATTATTCAAAAAATAATTTTTTACTGTCGCAAATTATAATTACGCCAGGGATTGCCTTTTCTATAGTAAATTATTCAAAATTCATTTTTTACTGTCTCAAAGTTTAATTACGCCAGGGATTGCCTTTTCTATAGTAAATGTTGCAAAAAATAATTTTTTACTGTTGCAAATTTTAATTACGCCAGGGATTGCCTTTTCTATAGTAAATTATTCAAAAAATAATTTTTTACTGTCGCAAATTATAATTACGCCAGGGATTGCCTTTTCTATAGTAAATTATTCAAAAATTCATTTTTTACTGTCTCAAATTTTAATTACGCCTTTTCTATAATAAATGTTGCAAAAAATAATTGTTTAGTGTCTCAAATTTTAATTACGCCAGGGGTTGCCTTTTCTATAGTAAATTATTCAAAAAATAATTTTTTACTGTCTCAAATTTTAATTACGGATTGCCTTTTCTATAGTAAATTATTCAAAAAATAATTTTTTACTGTCGCAAATTATAATTACGCCAGGATTGCCTTTTCTATAGTAAATTATTCAAAAATTCATTTTTTACTGTCTCAAAGTTTAATTACGCCAGGGATTGCCTTTTCTATAGTAAATGTTGCAAAAAATAATTTTTTACTGTTGCAAATTTTAATTACGCCAGGGATTGCCTTTTCTATAGTAAATTTTGCAAAAATAATTGTTTAGTGTCGCAAATTTTAATTACGCCAGGGATTGCCTTTTCTATAGTAAATTATTCAAAAAATAATTTTTTACTGTACGCAAATTATAATTACGCCAGGGATTGCCTTTTCTATAGTAAATTATTCAAAAATTCATTTTTACTGTCTCAAATTTTAATTACGCCAGGGATTGCCTTTTCTATAGTAAATTATTCAAAAAATAATTTTTTACTGTCTCAAATTTTAATTACGCCAGGGATTGCCTTTTCTATAGTAAATTATTCAAAAATTAATTTTTTTCTGTCGCAAATTTTAATTACGCCAGGGATTGCTTTTTCTATAGTAAATTATTCAAAAATAATTTTTTACTGTCGCAAATTTTAATTACGCCAGGGATTGCCTTTTCTATAGTAAATTATTCAAAAATTCATTTTTTACTGTCTCAAATTTTAATTACGCCAGGGATTGCCTTTTCTATAGTAAATTATTCAAAAATTCATTTTTTACTGTCTCAAATTTTAATTACGCCAGGGATTGCCTTTTCTATAGTAAATTATTCAAAAATAATTTTTTACTGTCGCAAATTTTAATTACGCCAGGGATTGCCTTTTCTATAGTAAATTATTCAAAAATTCATTTTTTACTGTCGCAAATTTTAATTAAGCCAGGATTGCCTTTTCTATAGTAAATTATTCAAAAATTCATTTTTTACTGTCTCAAATTTTAATTACGCCAGGGATTGCCTTTTCTATAGTAAATTATTCAAAAAATAATTTTTTACTGTCGCAAATTTTAATTACGCCAGGGATTGCCTTTTCTATAGTAAATTATTCAAAAAATAATTGTTTAGTGTCTCAAATTTTAATTACGCCAGGGATTGCCTTTTCTATAGTAAATTATTCAAAAATTCATTTTTTACTGTCGCAAATTTTAATTAGGCCAAGGATTGCCTTTTCTATAGTAAATTTTGCAAAAAATAATTGTTTAGTTTCTCAAATTTTAATTACGCCAGGGATTGCCTTTTCTATGGTAAATTATTCAAAAAATAATTTTTTACTGTCACAAATTATAATTACGCCAGGGATTGCCTTTTCTATAGTAAATTATTTAAAAATTCATTTTTTACTGTCTCAAGTTTTAATTACGCCAGGGATTGCCTTTTGTATAGTAAATTATTCAAAAAATAATTTTTTACTGTCGCAAATTTTAATTACGCCAGGGATTGCCTTTTCTATAGTAAATTTTGCAAAAAATAATTGTTTAGTGTCTCAAATTTAATTACGCCAGGGATTGCCTTTTCTATAGTAAATTATTCAAAAAATAATTTTATACTGTCGCAAATTTTAATTACGCCACGGATTGCCTTTTCTATAGTAAATTTTGCAAAAAATAATTTTTTACTGTCGCAAATTTTAATTACGCCAGGGATTGCCTTTTCTATAGTAAATTATTCAAAAAATAATTTTTTACTGTCGCAAATTTTAATTACGCCAGGGATTGCCTTTTCTATAGTAAATTATTCAAAAAATAATTGTTTAGTGTCTCAAATTTTAATTACGCCAGGATTGCCTTTTCTATAGTAAATTATTCAAAAATTCATTTTTTACTGTCGCAAATTTTAATTACGCCAGGATTGCCTTTTCTATAGTAAATTTTGCATAAAATAATTGTTTAGTGTCTCAAATTTTAATTACGCAGGGATTGCCTTTTCTATGGTAAATTATTCAAAAAATAATTTTTTACTGTCACAAATTATAATTACGCCAGGATTGCCTTTTCTATAGTAAATTATTCAAAAATTCATTTTTTACTGTCTCAAGTTTTAATTACGCCAGGGATTGTCTTTTCTATAGTAAATTATTCAAAAAATAATTTTTTACTGTCGCAAATTTTAATTACGCCAGGGATTGCCTTTTCTATAGTAAATTTTGGAAAAATAATTGTTTAGTGTCTCAAATTTTAATTACGCCAGGGATTGCCTTTTCTGTAGTAAATTATTCAAAAAATAATTTTATACTGTCGCAAATTTTAATTACGCCACGGATTGTCTTTTCTATAGTAAATTTTGCAAAATTTAATTTTTTTCTGTCTCAAATTTTGATTACGCCAGGGATTGCCTTTTTCTATAGTAAATTATTCAAAAATTCATTTTTTACTGTCTCAAATTTTAATTAGGCCAGGGATTGCCTTTTCTATAGTAAATTATTCAAAAATTCATTTTTTACTGTCTCAAATTTTAATTACGCCGGGGTTGCCTTTTCTATAGTAAATTATACAAAAAATAATTTTTTACTTTCTCAAATTTTAATTACGCCAGGGATTGCCTTTTCTATAGTAAATTATTCAAAAAATAATTTTTTACTGTCGCAAATTTTAATTACGCCAGGGATTGCCTTTTCTATAGTAAATTATTCAAAAATTAATTTTTTACTGTCGCAAATTTTAATTACGCCAGGGATTGCCTTTTCTATAGTAAATTATTCAAAATTGATTTTTTACTGTCTCAAATTTAATTACGCCAGGGATTGCCTTTTCTATAGTAAATTATTCAAAAATTCATTTTTTACTGTCTCAAATTTTAATTACGCCTGGGATTGCCTTTTCTATAGTAAATTATTCAAAAATTCATTTTTTATTGTCTCAAATTTTAATTACGCCAGGGATTGCCTTTTCTATAGTAAATTATTCAAAAAATAATTTTTACTGTCGCAAATTTTAATTACGCCAGGGATTGCTTTTCTATAGTAAATTATTCAAAAATTCATTTTTTACTGTCTCAAATTTTAATTACGCCAGGGATTGCCTTTTCTATAGTAAATTATTCAAAAATTCATTTTTACTGTCTCAAATTTTAATTACGCCAGGGATTGCCTTTTCTATAGTAAATTATTCAAAAAATAATTTTTTACTGTCGCAAATTATAATTACGCCAGGGATTGCCTTTTCTATAGTAAATTATTCAAAAATTCATTTTTACTGTCTCAAATTTTAATTACGCAGGGATTGCCTTTTCTATAGTAAATGTTGCAAAAAATAATTTTTTACTGTTGCAAATTTTAATTACGCCAGGGATTGCCTTTTCTATAGTAAATTTTGCAAAAAATAATTGTTTAGTGTCGCAAATTTTAATTACGCCAGGGATTGCCTTTTCTATAGTAAATTATTCAAAAAATAATTTTTTACTGTCGCAAATTATAATTTTGCCAGGGATTGCCTTTTCTATAGTAAATTATTCAAAAATTCATTTTTACTGTCTCAAATTTTAATTACGCCAGGGATTGCCTTTTCTATAGTAAATTATTCAAAAAATAATTTTTTACTGTCTCAAATTTTAATTACGCCAGGGATTGCCTTTTCTATAGTAAATTATTCAAAAATTAATTTTTTTCTGTCGCAAATTTTAATTACGCCAGGGATTGCGTTTTCTATAGTAAATTATTCAAAAAATAATTTTTTACTGTCGCAAATTTTAATTACGCCACGGATTGCCTTTTCTATAGTAAATTATTCAAAAATTCATTTTTTACTGTCTCAAATTTTAATTACGCCAGGGATTGCCTTTTCTATAGTAAATTATTCAAAAATTCATTTTTTACTGTCTCAAATTTTAATTACGCCAGGGATTGCCTTTTCTATAGTAAATTATTCAAAAAATAATTTTTTACTGTCGCAAATTTTAATTACGCCAGGGATTGCCTTTTCTATAGTAAATTATTCAAAAATTCATTGTTTACTGTCGCAAATTTTAATTAAGCCAGGGATTGCCTTTTCTATAGTAAATTATTCAAAAATTCATTTTTTACTGTCTCAAATTTTAATTACGCCAGGGATTGCCTTTTCTATAGTAAATTTTGCAAAAAATAATTGTTTAGTGTCTCAAATTTTAATTACGCCAGGGATTGCCTTTTCTATGGTAAATTATTCAAAAAATAATTTTTTACTGTCACAAATTATAATTACGCCAGGGATTGCCTTTTCTATAGTAAATTATTCAAAAATTCATTTTTTACTGTCTCAAGTTTTAATTACGCCAGGGATTGCCTTTTCTATAGTAAATTATTCAAAAAATAATTTTTTACTGTCGCAAATTTTAATTACGCCAGGGATTGCCTTTTCTATAGTAAATTTTGCAAAAAATAATTGTTTAGTGTCTCAAATTTTAATTACGCCAGGGATTGCCATTTCTACAGTAAATTATTCAAAAAATAATTTTATACTGTCGCAAATTTTAATTACGCCACGGATTGCCTTTTCTATAGTAAATTTTGCAAAAAATAATTTTTTACTGTCGCAAATTTTAATTACGCCAGGGATTGCCTTTTCTATAGTAAATTATTCAAAAAATAATTTTTTACTGTCGCAAATTTTAATTACGCCAGGGATTGCCTTTTCTATAGTAAATTATTCAAAAATTCATTTTTTACTGTCGCAAATTTTAATTACGCCAGGGATTGCCTTTTCTATAGTAAATTATTCAAAAATTCATTTTTTACTGTCTCAAATTTTAATTACGCCAGGGATTGCCTTTTCTATAGTAAATTATTCAAAAAATAATTTTTTACTGTCGCAAATTTTAATTACGCCAGGGATTGCCTTTTCTATAGTAAATTATTCAAAA
>CAWVNZ010002331.1:0-76851 GCA_963930735.1 Dioctria linearis | reverse complement strand
GTAATTAAAATTTTTTTGCGACAGTATAAAATTATTTTTTGAATAATTTACTATAGAAAAGTCAATCCCTGGCGCAATTAAAATTTGTGACAGTATAAAATTATTTTTTGAATAATTTACTATAGAAAAGGCAATCCCTGGGATATTTAAAATTTGCGACAGTATAAAATTATTTTTTGAATAATTTACTATAGAAAAGTCAATCCCTGGCGTAATTAAAATTTGTGACAGTTGAAAATTATTTTTTGAATAATTTACTATAGAAAAGGCAATCCCTGGCGTAATTAAAATTTGCGACAGTATAAAATTAGTTTTTGAATAATTTACTATAGAAAAGGCAATCCCTGGCGCAATTAAAATTTGTGACAGTATAAAATTAGTTTTTGAATAATTTACTATAGAAAAGTCAATCCCTGGGATATTTAAAATTTGCGACAGTATAAAATTAGTTTTTGAATAATTTACTATAGAAAAGTCAATCCCTGGCGCAATTAAAATTTGTGACAGTATAAAATTAGTTTTTGAATAATTTACTATAGAAAAGTCAATCCCTGGCGTAATTAAAATTTGTGACAGTTGAAAATTATTTTTTGAATAATTTACTATAGAAAAGGCAATCCCTGGCGCACATAAAATTTGCGACAGTATAAAATTAGTTTTTGAATAATTTACTATAGAAAAGGCAATCCCTGGGATATTTAAAATTTGCGACAGTATAAAATTAGTTTTTGAATAATTTACTATAGAAAAGTCAATCCCTGGCGCAATTAAAATTTGTGACAGTATAAAATTAGTTTTTGAATAATTTACTATAGAAAAGGCAATCCCTGGCGTAATTAAAATTTGTGACAGTTGAAAATTAGTTTTTGAATAATTTACTATAGAAAAGTCAATCCCTGGCGTAATTAAAATTTGTGACAGTATAAAATTATTTTTTGAATAATTTACTATAGAAAAGGCAATCCCTGGGATATTTAAAATTTGCGACAGTATAAAATTATTTTTTGAATAATTTACTATAGAAAAGTCAATCCCTGGCGTAATTAAAATTTGTGACAGTATAAAATTATTTTTTGAATAATTTACTATAGAAAAGGCAATCCCTGGGATATTTAAAATTTGCGACAGTATAAAATTATTTTTTGAATAATTTACTATAGAAAAGTCAATCCCTGGCGCAATTAAAATTTGTGACAGTATAAAATTAGTTTTTTGAATAATTTACTATAGAAAAGTCAATCCCTGGCGTAATTAAAATTTGTGACAGTTGAAAATTAGTTTTTGAATAATTTACTATAGAAAAGGCAATCCCTGGCGTAATTAAAATTTGCGACAGTATAAAATTAGTTTTTGAAAAATTTACTATAGAAAAGGCAATCCCTGGCGCAATTAAAATTTGTGACAGTTGAAAATTATTTTTTGAATAATTTACTATAGAAAAGTCAATCCCTGGCGCAATTAAAATTTGTGACAGTTGAAAATTATTTTTTGAATAATTTACTATAGAAAAGTCAATCCCTGGCGTAATTAAAATTTGTGACAGTATAAAATTATTTTTTGAATAATTTACTATAGAAAAGTCAATCCCTGGGATATTTAAAATTTGCGACAGTATAAAATTAGTTTTTGAATAATTTACTATAGAAAAGTCAATCCCTGGCGCAATTAAAATTTGTGACAGTATAAAATTAGTTTTTGAATAATTTACTATAGAAAAGTCAATCCCTGGGATATTTAAAATTTGCGACAGTATAAAATTAGTTTTTGAATAATTTACTATAGAAAAGTCAATCCCTGGCGCAATTAAAATTTGTGACAGTATAAAATTAGTTTTTGAATAATTTACTATAGAAAAGTCAATCCCTGGCGTAATTAAAATTTGTGACAGTATAAAATTATTTTTTGAATAATTTACTATAGAAAAGGCAATCCCTGGGATATTTAAAATTTGCGACAGTATAAAATTATTTTTTGAATAATTTACTATAGAAAAGTCAATCCCTGGCGCAATTAAAATTTGTGACAGTATAAAATTATTTTTTGAATAATTTACTATAGAAAAGGCAATCCCTGGGATATTTAAAATTTGCGACAGTATAAAATTATTTTTTGAATAATTTACTATAGAAAAGTCAATCCCTGGCGTAATTAAAATTTGTGACAGTTGAAAATTAGTTTTTGAATAATTTACTATAGAAAAGGCAATCCCTGGCGTAATTAAAATTTGCGACAGTATAAAATTAGTTTTTGAATAATTTACTATAGAAAAGTCAATCCCTGGCGCAATTAAAATTTGTGACAGTTGAAAATTATTTTTTGAATAATTTACTATAGAAAAGTCAATCCCTGGCGCAATTAAAATTTGTGACAGTATAAAATTAGTTTTTGAATAATTTACTATAGAAAAGTCAATCCCTGGGATATTTAAAATTTGCGACAGTATAAAATTAGTTTTTGAATAATTTACTATAGAAAAGTCAATCCCTGGCGTAATTAAAATTTGTGGCAGTATAAAATTATTTTTTGAATAATTTACTATAGAAAAGGCAATCCCTGGGATATTTAAAATTTGCGACAGTATAAAATTAGTTTTTGAATAATTTACTATAGAAAAGTCAATCCCTGGCGCAATTAAAATTTGTGACAGTATAAAATTATTTTTTGAATAATTTACTATAGAAAAGGCAATCCCTGGGATATTTAAAATTTGCGACAGTATAAAATTATTTTTTGAATAATTTACTATAGAAAAGTCAATCCCTGGCGTAATTAAAATTTGTGACAGTTGAAAATTAGTTTTTGAATAATTTACTATATAAAAGGCAATCCCTGGGATATTTAAAATTTGCGACAGTATAAAATTAGTTTTTGAATAATTTACTATAGAAAAGTCAATCCCTGGCGTAATTAAAATTTGTGACAGTATAAAATTATTTTTTGAATAATTTACTATAGAAAAGGCAATCCCTGGGATATTTAAAATTTGCGACAGTATAAAATTAGTTTTTGAATAATTTACTATAGAAAAGTCAATCCCTGGGATATTTAAAATTTGCGACAGTATAAAATTAGTTTTTGAATAATTTACTATAGAAAAGTCAATCCCTGGCGCAATTAAAATTTGCGACAGTATAAAATTATTTTTTGAATAATTTACTATAGAAAAGTCAATCCCTGGGATATTTAAAATTTGCGACAGTATAAAATTAGTTTTTGAATAATTTACTATAGAAAAGTCAATCCCTGGCGCAATTAAAATTTGTGACAGTTGAAAATTATTTTTTGAATAATTTACTATAGAAAAGTCAATCCCTGGCGCACATAAAATTTGTGACAGTATAAAATTAGTTTTTGAATAATTTACTATAGAAAAGGCAATCCCTGGGATATTTAAAATTTGCGACAGTATAAAATTAGTTTTTGAATAATTTACTATAGAAAAGTCAATCCCTGGCGCAATTAAAATTTGTGACAGTATAAAATTAGTTTTTGAATAATTTACTATAGAAAAGTCAATCCCTGGCGCAATTAAAATTTGTGACAGTTGAAAATTATTTTTTGAATAATTTACTATAGAAAAGTCAATCCCTGGCGCAATTAAAATTTGTGACAGTATAAAATTATTTTTTGAATAATTTACTATAGAAAAGGCAATCCCTGGGATATTTAAAATTTGCGACAGTATAAAATTAGTTTTTGAATAATTTACTATAGAGAAGTCAATCCCTGGCGTAATTAAAATTTGTGACAGTATAAAATTATTTTTTGAATAATTTACTATAGAAAAGGCAATCCCTGGGATATTTAAAATTTGCGACAGTATAAAATTAGTTTTTGAATAATTTACTATAGAAAAGTCAATCCCTGGCGCAATTAAAATTTGTGACAGTATAAAATTAGTTTTTGAATAATTTACTATAGAAAAGTCAATCCCTGGGATATTTAAAATTTGCGACAGTATAAAATTATTTTTTGAATAATTTACTATAGAAAAGTCAATCCCTGGCGCAATTAAAATTTGTGACAATATAAAATTAGTTTTTGAATAATTTACTATAGAAAAGTCAATCCCTGGGATATTTAAAATTTGCGACAGTATAAAATTAGTTTTTGAATAATTTACTATAGAAAAGTCAATCCCTGGCGCAATTAAAATTTGTGACAGTATAAAATTATTTTTTGAATAATTTACTATAGAAAAGTCAATCCCTGGCGCAATTAAAATTTGTGACAGTATAAAATTAGTTTTTGAATAATTTACTATAGAAAAGGCAATCCCTGGGATATTTAAAATTTGCGACAGTATAAAATTAGTTTTTGAATAATTTACTATAGAAAAGTCAATCCCTGGCGCAATTAAAATTTGTGACAGTATAAAATTAGTTTTTGAATAATTTACTATAGAAAAGTCAATCCCTGGCGCAATTAAAATTTGTGACAGTTGAAAATTAGTTTTTGAATTATTTACTATAGAAAAGTCAATCCCTGGCGCAATTAAAATTTGTGACAGTTGAAAATTAGTTTTTGAATAATTTACTATAGAAAAGTCAATCCCTGGCTCAATTAAAATTTGTGACAGTATAAAATTAGTTTTTGAATAATTTACTATAGAAAAGTCAATCCCTGGCGTAATTAAAATTTGTGACAGTATAAAATTATTTTTTGAATAATTTACTATAGAAAAGGCAATCCCTGGCGTAATTAAAATTTGTGACAGTTGAAAATTAGTTTTTGAATAATTTACTATAGAAAAGTCAATCCCTGGCGCAATTAAAATTTGCGACAGTATAAAATTATTTTTTGAATAATTTACTATAGAAAAGTCAATCCCTGGCGTAATTAAAATTTGTGACAGTTGAAAATTAGTTTTTGAATAATTTACTATAGAAAAGTCAATCCCTGGCGCAATTAAAATTTGTGACAGTATAAAATTAGTTTTTGAATAATTTACTATAGAAAAGTCAATCCCTGGGATATTTAAAATTTGCGACAGTATAAAATTAGTTTTTGAATAATTTACTATAGAAAAGTCAATCCCTGGCGCAATTAAAATTTGTGACAGTATAAAATTATTTTTTGAATAATTTACTATAGAAAAGGCAATCCCTGGGATATTTAAAATTTGCGACAGTATAAAATTATTTTTTGAATAATTTACTATAGAAAAGTCAATCCCTGGCGTAATTAAAATTTGCGACAGTATAAAATTATTTTTTGAATAATTTACTATAGAAAAGTCAATCCCTGGCGCAATTAAAATTTGTGACAGTATAAAATTATTTTTTGAATAATTTACTATAGAAAAGGCAATCCCTGGGATATTTAAAATTTGCGACAGTATAAAATTATTTTTTGAATAATTTACTATAGAAAAGTCAATCCCTGGCGTAATTAAAATTTGTGACAGTTGAAAATTAGTTTTTGAATAATTTACTATAGAAAAGTCAATCCCTGGCGTAATTAAAATTTGCGACAGTATAAAATTATTTTTTGAATAATTTACTATAGAAAAGTCAATCCCTGGCGCAATTAAAATTTGTGACAGTATAAAATTATTTTTTGAATAATTTACTATAGAAAAGGCAATCCCTGGGATATTTAAAATTTGCGACAGTATAAAATTATTTTTTGAATAATTTACTATAGAAAAGTCAATCCCTGGCGTAATTAAAATTTGTGACAGTTGAAAATTATTTTTTGAATAATTTACTATAGAAAAGGCAATCCCTGGCGTAATTAAAATTTGCGACAGTATAAAATTAGTTTTTGAATAATTTACTATAGAAAAGGCAATCCCTGGCGCAATTAAAATTTGTGACAGTATAAAATTAGTTTTTGAATAATTTACTATAGAAAAGTCAATCCCTGGGATATTTAAAATTTGCGACAGTATAAAATTAGTTTTTGAATAATTTACTATAGAAAAGTCAATCCCTGGCGCAATTAAAATTTGTGACAGTATAAAATTAGTTTTTGAATAATTTACTATAGAAAAGTCAATCCCTGGCGTAATTAAAATTTGTGACAGTTGAAAATTATTTTTTGAATAATTTACTATAGAAAAGGCAATCCCTGGCGCACATAAAATTTGCGACAGTATAAAATTAGTTTTTGAATAATTTACTATAGAAAAGGCAATCCCTGGCGCAATTAAAATTTGTGACAGTATAAAATTAGTTTTTGAATAATTTACTATAGAAAAGTCAATCCCTGGGATATTTAAAATTTGCGACAGTATAAAATTAGTTTTTGAATAATTTACTATAGAAAAGTCAATCCCTGGCGCAATTAAAATTTGTGACAGTATAAAATTAGTTTTTGAATAATTTACTATAGAAAAGTCAATCCCCGGCGTAATTAAAATTTGTGACAGTATAAAATTATTTTTTGAATAATTTACTATAGAAAAGGCAATCCCTGGGATATTTAAAATTTGCGACAGTATAAAATTATTTTTTGAATAATTTACTATAGAAAAGTCAATCCCTGGCGTAATTAAAATTTGTGACAGTATAAAATTATTTTTTGAATAATTTACTATAGAAAAGGCAATCCCTGGGATATTTAAAATTTGCGACAGTATAAAATTATTTTTTGAATAATTTACTATAGAAAAGTCAATCCCTGGCGTAATTAAAATTTGTGACAGTTGAAAATTAGTTTTTGAATAATTTACTATAGAAAAGTCAATCCCTGGCGCAATTAAAATTTGTGACAGTATAAAATTAGTTTTTGAATAATTTACTATAGAAAAGTCAATCCCTGGCGTAATTAAAATTTGTGACAGTATAAAATTATTTTTTGAATAATTTACTATAGAAAAGGCAATCCCTGGGATATTTAAAATTTGCGACAGTATAAAATTATTTTTTGAATAATTTACTATAGAAAAGTCAATCCCTGGCGTAATTAAAATTTGTGACAGTTGAAAATTAGTTTTTGAATAATTTACTATAGAAAAGTCAATCCCTGGCGCAATTAAAATTTGTGACAGTATAAAATTAGTTTTTGAATAATTTACTATAGAAAAGTCAATCCCTGGCGCAATTAAAATTTGTGACAGTTGAAAATTATTTTTTGAATAATTTACTATAGAAAAGTCAATCCCTGGCGCAATTAAAATTTGTGACAGTATAAAATTATTTTTTGAATAATTTACTATAGAAAAGGCAATCCCTGGGATATTTAAAATTTGCGACAGTATAAAATTATTTTTTGAATAATTTACTATAGAAAAGTCAATCCCTGGCGTAATTAAAATTTGTGACAGTTGAAAATTAGTTTTTGAATAATTTACTATAGAAAAGTCAATCCCTGGCGCAATTAAAATTTGTGACAGTATAAAATTATTTTTTGAATAATTTACTATAGAAAAGGCAATCCCTGGGATATTTAAAATTTGCGACAGTATAAAATTATTTTTTGAATAATTTACTATAGAAAAGTCAATCCCTGGCGTAATTAAAATTTGTGACAGTATAAAATTATTTTTTGAATAATTTACTATAGAAAAGGCAATCCCTGGGATATTTAAAATTTGCGACAGTATAAAATTAGTTTTTGAATAATTTACTATAGAAAAGTCAATCCCTGGCGTAATTAAAATTTGCGACAGTATAAAATTATTTTTTGAATAATTTACTATAGAAAAGTCAATCCCTGGCGCAATTAAAATTTGTGACAGTATAAAATTATTTTTTGAATAATTTACTATAGAAAAGGCAATCCCTGGGATATTTAAAATTTGCGACAGTATAAAATTATTTTTTGAATAATTTACTATAGAAAAGTCAATCCCTGGCGCAATTAAAATTTGTGACAGTTGAAAATTATTTTTTGAATAATTTACTATAGAAAAGTCAATCCCTGGCGCAATTAAAATTTGTGACAGTTGAAAATTATTTTTTGAAAAATTTACTATAGAAAAGGCAATCCCTGGCGCAATTAAAATTTGTGACAGTATAAAATTAGTTTTTGAAAAATTTACTATAGAAAAGTCAATCCCTGGCGTAATTAAAATTTGCGACAGTATAAAATTATTTTTTGAATAATTTACTATAGAAAAGTCAATCCCTGGCGCAATTAAAATTTGTGACAGTTGAAAATTATTTTTTGAATAATTTACTATAGAAAAGTCAATCCCTGGCGCAATTAAAATTTGTGACAGTTGAAAATTAGTTTTTGAATAATTTACTATAGAAAAGTCAATCCCTGGGATATTTAAAATTTGCGACAGTTGAAAATTAGTTTTTGAATAATTTACTATAGAAAAGGCAATCCCTGGCGTAATTAAAATTTGCGACAGTATAAAATTAGTTTTTGAATAATTTACTATAGAAAAGGCAATCCCTGGGATATTTAAAATTTGCGACAGTATAAAATTAGTTTTTGAATAATTTACTATAGAAAAGTCAATCCCTGGCGCAATTAAAATTTGTGACAGTATAAAATTAGTTTTTGAATAATTTACTATAGAAAAGTCAATCCCTGGGATATTTAAAATTTGCGACAGTATAAAATTAGTTTTTGAATAATTTACTATAGAAAAGTCAATCCCTGGCGCAATTAAAATTTGTGACAGTATAAAATTAGTTTTTGAATAATTTACTATAGAAAAGTCAATCCCTGGCGTAATTAAAATTTGTGACAGTTGAAAATTATTTTTTGAATAATTTACTATAGAAAAGGCAATCCCTGGCGTAATTAAAATTTGCGACAGTATAAAATTATTTTTTGAATAATTTACTATAGAAAAGTCAATCCCTGGCGCAATTAAAATTTGTGACAGTATAAAATTATTTTTTGAATAATTTACTATAGAAAAGGCAATCCCTGGGATATTTAAAATTTGCGACAGTATAAAATTATTTTTTGAATAATTTACTATAGAAAAGTCAATCCCTGGCGTATTTAAAATTTGCGACAGTATAAAATTAGTTTTTGAATAATTTACTATAGAAAAGGCAATCCCTGGGATATTTAAAATTTGCGACAGTTGAAAATTAGTTTTTGAATAATTTACTATAGAAAAGTCAATCCCTGGCGCAATTAAAATTTGTGACAGTATAAAATTAGTTTTTGAAAAATTTACTATAGAAAAGGCAATCCCTGGCGTAATTAAAATTTGCGACAGTATAAAATTATTTTTTGAATAATTTACTATAGAAAAGTCAATCCCTGGCGCAATTAAAATTTGTGACAGTTGAAAATTATTTTTTGAATAATTTACTATAGAAAAGTCAATCCCTGGCGCAATTAAAATTTGTGACAGTATAAAATTAGTTTTTGAAAAATTTACTATAGAAAAGGCAATCCCTGGCGTAATTAAAATTTGCGACAGTATAAAATTATTTTTTGAATAATTTACTATAGAAAAGTCAATCCCTGGCGCAATTAAAATTTGTGACAGTTGAAAATTATTTTTTGAATAATTTACTATAGAAAAGTCAATCCCTGGCGCAATTAAAATTTGTGACAGTTGAAAATTAGTTTTTGAATAATTTACTATAGAAAAGTCAATCCCTGGGATATTTAAAATTTGCGACAGTTGAAAATTAGTTTTTGAATAATTTACTATAGAAAAGGCAATCCCTGGCGTAATTAAAATTTGCGACAGTATAAAATTAGTTTTTGAATAATTTACTATAGAAAAGGCAATCCCTGGCGCAATTAAAATTTGTGACAGTTGAAAATTATTTTTTGAATAATTTACTATAGAAAAGGCAATCCCTGGCGTAATTAAAATTTGTGACAGTTGAAAATTAGTTTTTGAATAATTTACTATAGAAAAGTCAATCCCTGGCGCAATTAAAATTTGTGACAGTTGAAAATTATTTTTTGAATAATTTACTATAGAAAAGTCAATCCCTGGGATATTTAAAATTTGCGACAGTATAAAATTAGTTTTTGAATAATTTACTATAGAAAAGTCAATCCCTGGCGCAATTAAAATTTGTGACAGTTGAAAATTAGTTTTTGAATAATTTACTATAGAAAAGTCAATCCCTGGGATATTTAAAATTTGCGACAGTATAAAATTAGTTTTTGAATAATTTACTATGGAAAAGTCAATCCCTGGCGCAATTAAAATTTGTGACAGTATAAAATTATTTTTTGAATAATTTACTATAGAAAAGTCAATCCCTGGCGCAATTAAAATTTGTGACAGTATAAAATTATTTTTTGAATAATTTACTATAGAAAAGGCAATCCCTGGGATATTTAAAATTTGTGACAGTATAAAATTATTTTTTGAATAATTTACTATAGAAAAGGCAATCCCTGGGATATTTAAAATTTGTGACAGTTGAAAATTATTTTTTGAATAATTTACTATAGAAAAGTCAATCCCTGGGATATTTAAAATTTGTGACAGTATAAAATTATTCAAAAACTAATTTTATACTGTCACAAATTTTAATTGCGCCAGGGATTGACTTTTCTATAGTAAATTATTCAAAAAATAATTTTCAACTGTCACAAATTTTAATTACGCCAGGGATTGCCTTTTCTATAGTAAATTTTTCAAAAAATAATTTTATACTGTCACAAATTTTAAATATCCCAGGGATTGCCTTTTCTATAGTAAATTATTCAAAAAATAATTTTATACTGTCGCAAATTTTAAATATCCCAGGGATTGCCTTTTCTATAGTAAATTATTCAAAAACTAATTTTATACTGTCACAAATTTTAATTGCGCCAGGGATTGACTTTTCTATAGTAAATTATTCAAAAACTAATTTTATACTGTCACAAATTTTAATTACGCCAGGGATTGCCTTTTCTATAGTAAATTTTTCAAAAACTAATTTTATACTGTCACAAATTTTAATTACGCCAGGGATTGCCTTTTCTATAGTAAATTATTCAAAAAATAATTTTCAACTGTCACAAATTTTAATTGCGCCAGGGATTGACTTTTCTATAGTAAATTATTCAAAAAATAATTTTCAACTGTCACAAATTTTAATTACGCCAGGGATTGCCTTTTCTATAGTAAATTATTCAAAAACTAATTTTCAACTGTCGCAAATTTTAAATATCCCAGGGATTGCCTTTTCTATAGTAAATTATTCAAAAACTAATTTTATACTGTCACAAATTTTAATTGCGCCAGGGATTGACTTTTCTATAGTAAATTATTCAAAAACTAATTTTATACTGTCGCAAATTTTAAATATCCCAGGGATTGACTTTTCTATAGTAAATTATTCAAAAACTAATTTTATACTGTCGCAAATTTTAAATATCCCAGGGATTGCCTTTTCTATAGTAAATTATTCAAAAAATAATTTTATACTGTCACAAATTTTAAATATCCCAGGGATTGACTTTTCTATAGTAAATTATTCAAAAACTAATTTTCAACTGTCGCAAATTTTAAATATCCCAGGGATTGCCTTTTCTATAGTAAATTATTCAAAAAATAATTTTCAACTGTCACAAATTTTAATTGCGCCAGGGATTGACTTTTCTATAGTAAATTATTCAAAAAATAATTTTATACTGTCACAAATTTTAAATATCCCAGGGATTGCCTTTTCTATAGTAAATTATTCAAAAACTAATTTTATACTGTCGCAAATTTTAAATATCCCAGGGATTGCCTTTTCTATAGTAAATTATTCAAAAACTAATTTTATACTGTCACAAATTTTAATTGCGCCAGGGATTGACTTTTCTATAGTAAATTATTCAAAAACTAATTTTATACTGTCACAAATTTTAATTGCGCCAGGGATTGACTTTTCTATAGTAAATTTTTCAAAAACTAATTTTATACTGTCACAAATTTTAATTACGCCAGGGATTGCCTTTTCTATAGTAAATTATTCAAAAAATAATTTTCAACTGTCACAAATTTTAATTGCGCCAGGGATTGACTTTTCTATAGTAAAGGCAATCCCTGGCGTAATTAAAATTTGCGACAGTTGAAAATTAGTTTTTGAATAATTTACTATAGAAAAGGCAATCCCTGGCGTAATTAAAATTTGTGACAGTATAAAATTAGTTTTTGAATAATTTACTATAGAAAAGGCAATCCCTGGGATATTTAAAATTTGTGACAGTTGAAAATTATTTTTTGAATAATTTACTATAGAAAATGCAATCCCTGGCGTAATTAAAATTTGTGACAGTATAAAATTAGTTTTTGAATAATTTACTATAGAAAAGTCAATCCCTGGCGCAATTAAAATTTGTGACAGTATAAAATTAGTTTTTGAATAATTTACTATAGAAAAGGCAATCCCTGGCGTAATTAAAATTTGCGACAGTATAAAATTATTTTTTGAATAATTTACTATAGAAAAGGCAATCCCTGGCGCAATTAAAACTTGTGACAGTATAAAATTAGTTTTTGAATAATTTACTATAGAAAAGTCAATCCCTGGCGCAATTAAAATTTGTGACAGTATAAAATTAGTTTTTGAATAATTTACTATAGAAAAGGCAATCCCTGGGATATTTAAAATTTGCGACAGTATAAAATTAGTTTTTGAATAATTTACTATAGAAAAGGCAATCCCTGGGATATTTAAAATTTGTGACAGTATAAAATTATTTTTTGAATAATTTACTATAGAAAAGTCAATCCCTGGCGCAATTAAAATTTGTGACAGTTGAAAATTATTTTTTGAATAATTTACTATAGAAAAGGCAATCCCTGGGATATTTAAAATTTGCGACAGTATAAAATTAGTTTTTGAATAATTTACTATAGAAAAGGCAATCCCTGGCGTAATTAAAATTTGCGACAGTATAAAATTATTTTTTGAATAATTTACTATAGAAAAGGCAATCCCTGGCGCAATTAAAATTTGTGACAGTATAAAATTAGTTTTTGAATAATTTACTATAGAAAAGTCAATCCCTGGCGCAATTAAAATTTGTGACAGTATAAAATTAGTTTTTGAATAATTTACTATAGAAAAGTCAATCCCTGGCGCAATTAAAATTTGTGACAGTATAAAATTAGTTTTTGAATAATTTACTATAGAAAAGGCAATCCCTGGGATATTTAAAATTTGTGACAGTATAAAATTAGTTTTTGAATAATTTACTATAGAAAAGGCAATCCCTGGGATATTTAAAATTTGCGACAGTATAAAATTAGTTTTTGAATAATTTACTATAGAAAAGTCAATCCCTGGGATATTTAAAATTTGTGACAGTATAAAATTAGTTTTTGAATAATTTACTATAGAAAAGGCAATCCCTGGGATATTTAAAATTTGCGACAGTATAAAATTAGTTTTTGAATAATTTACTATAGAAAAGTCAATCCCTGGCGCAATTAAAATTTGTGACAGTATAAAATTAGTTTTTGAATAATTTACTATAGAAAAGTCAATCCCTGGCGCAATTAAAATTTGTGACAGTATAAAATTAGTTTTTGAATAATTTACTATAGAAAAGGCAATCCCTGGCGTAATTAAAATTTGTGACAGTTGAAAATTATTTTTTGAATAATTTACTATAGAAAAGTCAATCCCTGGGATATTTAAAATTTCTGACAGTATAAAATTAGTTTTTGAATAATTTACTATAGAAAAGGCAATCCCTGGGATATTTAAAATTTGTGACAGTTGAAAATTAGTTTTTGAATAATTTACTATAGAAAAGTCAATCCCTGGCGCAATTAAAATTTGTGACAGTATAAAATTAGTTTTTGAATAATTTACTATAGAAAAGTCAATCCCTGGCGCAATTAAAATTTGTGACAGTATAAAATTAGTTTTTGAATAATTTACTATAGAAAAGGCAATCCCTGGCGTAATTAAAATTTGTGACAGTTGAAAATTAATTTTTGAATAATTTACTATAGAAAAGTCAATCCCTGGCGCAATTAAAATTTGTGACAGTATAAAATTAGTTTTTGAATAATTTACTATAGAAAAGGCAATCCCTGGGATATTTAAAATTTGCGACAGTATAAAATTAGTTTTTGAATAATTTACTATAGAAAAGGCAATCCCTGGCGCAATTAAAATTTGTGACAGTTGAAAATTATTTTTTGAATAATTTACTATAGAAAAGTCAATCCCTGGCGCAATTAAAATTTGTGACAGTATAAAATTATTTTTTGAATAATTTACTATAGAAAAGTCAATCCCTGGGATATTTAAAATTTATTTATTATTCAAAAACTAATTTTATACTGTCGCAAATTTTAAATACGCCAGGGATTGTATTTTCTATAGTAAATTATTCAAAAAATAATTTTCAACTGTCACAAATTTTAATTGCGCCAGGGATTGACTTTTCTATAGTAAATTATTCAAAAAATAATTTTATACTGTCGCAAATTTTAAATATCCCAGGGATTGCCTTTTCTATAGTAAATTATTCAAAAAATAATTTTATACTGTCACAAATTTTAATTGCGCCAGGGATTGACTTTTCTATAGTAAATTATTCAAAAACTAATTTTCAACTGTCGCAAATTTTAAATATCCCAGGGATTGCCTTTTCTATAGTAAATTATTCAAAAACTAATTTTATACTGTCGCAAATTTTAAATACGCCAGGGATTGACTTTTCTATAGTAAATTATTCAAAAACTAATTTTATACTGTCGCAAATTTTAAATATCCCAGGGATTGCCTTTTCTATAGTAAATTATTCAAAAAATAAAGGCAATCCCTGGCGTAATTAAAATTTGCGACAGTATAAAATTATTTTTTGAATAATTTACTATAGAAAAGTCAATCCCTGGCGCAATTAAAATTTGTGACAGTTGAAAATTATTTTTTGAATAATTTACTATAGAAAAGTCAATCCCTGGCGCAATTAAAATTTGTGACAGTTGAAAATTAGTTTTTGAATAATTTACTATAGAAAAGTCAATCCCTGGGATATTTAAAATTTGCGACAGTTGAAAATTAGTTTTTGAATAATTTACTATAGAAAAGGCAATCCCTGGCGTAATTAAAATTTGCGACAGTATAAAATTAGTTTTTGAATAATTTACTATAGAAAAGTCAATCCCTGGGATATTTAAAATTTGTGACAGTATAAAATTAGTTTTTGAATAATTTACTATAGAAAAGGCAATCCCTGGCGTAATTAAAATTTGCGACAGTATAAAATTATTTTTTGAATAATTTACTATAGAAAAGGCAATCCCTGGCGCAATTAAAATTTGTGACAGTATAAAATTAGTTTTTGAAAAATTTACTATAGAAAAGGCAATCCCTGGCGTAATTAAAATTTGTGACAGTTGAAAATTATTTTTTGAATAATTTACTATAGAAAAGTCAATCCCTGGGATATTTAAAATTTGCGACAGTATAAAATTAGTTTTTGAATAATTTACTATAGAAAAGTCAATCCCTGGGATATTTAAAATTTGCGACAGTATAAAATTAGTTTTTGAATAATTTACTATAGAAAAGGCAATCCCTGGGATATTTAAAATTTGCGACAGTATAAAATTAGTTTTTGAATAATTTACTATAGAAAAGTCAATCCCTGGGATATTTAAAATTTGTGACAGTATAAAATTAGTTTTTGAATAATTTACTATAGAAAAGTATAAAATTAGTTTTTGAATAATTTACTATAGAAAAGTCAATCCCTGGCGCAATTAAAATTTGTGACAGTATAAAATTATTTTTTGAATAATTTACTATAGAAAAGGCAATCCCTGGGATATTTATGACAGTATAAAATTAGTTTTTGAAAAATTTACTATAGAAAAGGCAATCCCTGGCGTAATTAAAATTTGTGACAGTTGAAAATTATTTTTTGAATAATTTACTATAGAAAAGTCAATCCCTGGGATATTTAAAATTTGTGACAGTATAAAATTAGTTTTTGAATAATTTACTATAGAAAAGGCAATCCCTGGGATATTTAAAATTTGCGACAGTATAAAATTAGTTTTTGAATAATTTACTATAGAAAAGTCAATCCCTGGGATATTTAAAATTTGCGACAGTATAAAATTATTTTTTGAATAATTTACTATAGAAAAGGCAATCCCTGGCGTAATTAAAATTTGCGACAGTATAAAATTATTTTTTGAATAATTTACTATAGAAAAGGCAATCCCTGGCGCAATTAAAATTTGTGACAGTATAAAATTAGTTTTTGAAAAATTTACTATAGAAAAGGCAATTCCTGGCGTAATTAAAATTTGTGACAGTTGAAAATTATTTTTTGAATAATTTACTATAGAAAAGTCAATCCCTGGGATATTTAAAATTTGTGACAGTATAAAATTAGTTTTTGAATAATTTACTATAGAAAAGGCAATCCCTGGGATATTTAAAATTTGCGACAGTATAAAAATTAGTTTTTGAATAATTTACTATAGAAAAGTCAATCCCTGGGATATTTAAAATTTGTGACAGTATAAAATTAGTTTTTGAATAATTTACTATAGAAAAGTATAAAATTAGTTTTTGAATAATTTACTATAGAAAAGTCAATCCCTGGCGCAATTAAAATTTGTGACAGTATAAAATTATTTTTTGAATAATTTACTATAGAAAAGGCAATCCCTGGGATATTTAAAATTTGCGACAGTATAAAATTATTTTTTGAATAATTTACTATAGAAAAGTCAATCCCTGGCGCAATTAAAATTTGTGACAGTATAAAATTAGTTTTTGAATAATTTTATACTGTCACAAATTTTAAATATCCCAGGGATTGACTTTTCTATAGTAAATTATTCAAAAAATAATTTTCAACTGTCACAAATTTTAAATATCCCAGGGATTGCCTTTTCTATAGTAAATTATTCAAAAATTATTTTTTGAATAATTTACTATAGAAAAGTCAATCCCTGGGATATTTAAAATTTGTGACAGTATAAAATTAGTTTTTGAATAATTTACTATAGAAAAGGCAATCCCTGGGATATTTAAAATTTGCGACAGTATAAAATTAGTTTTTGAATAATTTACTATAGAAAAGTCAATCCCTGGGATATTTAAAATTTGTGACAGTATAAAATTAGTTTTTGAATAATTTACTATAGAAAAGTATAAAATTAGTTTTTGAATAATTTACTATAGAAAAGTCAATCCCTGGCGCAATTAAAATTTGTGACAGTATAAAATTATTTTTTGAATAATTTACTATAGAAAAGGCAATCCCTGGGATATTTAAAATTTGTGACAGTATAAAATTATTTTTTGAATAATTTACTATAGAAAAGGCAATCCCTGGGATATTTAAAATTTGTGACAGTTGAAAATAATTTTTTGAATAATTTACTATAGAAAAGTCAATCCCTGGGATATTTAAAATTTGTGACAGTATAAAATTATTCAAAAACTAATTTTATACTGTCACAAATTTTAATTGCGCCAGGGATTGACTTTTCTATAGTAAATTATTCAAAAAATAATTTTCAACTGTCACAAATTTTAATTACGCCAGGGATTGCCTTTTCTATAGTAAATTTTTCAAAAAATAATTTTATACTGTCACAAATTTTAAATATCCCAGGGATTGCCTTTTCTATAGTAAATTATTCAAAAAATAATTTTATACTGTCGCAAATTTTAATTACGCCAGGGATTGCCTTTTCTATAGTAAATTATTCAAAAAATAATTTTATACTGTCGCAAATTTTAAATATCCCAGGGATTGACTTTTCTATAGTAAATTATTCAAAACTAATTTTATAGAAAAGGCAATCCCTGGCGTATTTAAAATTTGCGACAGTATAAAATTAGTTTTTGAATAATAAATAAATTTTAAATATCCCAGGGATTGACTTTTCTATAGTAAATTATTCAAAAAATAATTTTATACTGTCACAAATTTTAATTGCGCCAGGGATTGACTTTTCTATAGTAAATTATTCAAAAAATAATTTTCAACTGTCACAAATTTTAATTGCGCCAGGGATTGCCTTTTCTATAGTAAATTATTCAAAAAATAATTTTCAACTGTCACAAATTTTAATTGCGCCAGGGATTGACTTTTCTATAGTAAATTATTCAAAAAATAATTTTCAACTGTCACAAATTTTAATTGCGCCAGGGATTGACTTTTCTATAGTAAATTATTCAAAAAATAATTTTCAACTGTCACAAATTTTAATTGCGCCAGGGATTGACTTTTCTATAGTAAATTATTCAAAAAATAATTTTCAACTGTCACAAATTTTAATTGCGCCAGGGATTGACTTTTCTATAGTAAATTATTCAAAAAATAATTTTCAACTGTCACAAATTTTAATTGCGCCATGGATTGACTTTTCTATAGTAAATTATTCAAAAACTAATTTTATACTGTCGCAAATTTTAAATATCCCAGGGATTGACTTTTCTATAGTAAATTATTCAAAAAATAATTTTCAACTGTCACAAATTTTAATTGCGCCAGGGATTGACTTTTCTATAGTAAATTATTCAAAAAATAATTTTCAACTGTCACAAATTTTAATTGCGCCAGGGATTGACTTTTCTATAGTAAATTATTCAAAAAATAATTTTCAACTGTCACAAATTTTAATTGCGCCAGGGATTGCCTTTTCTATAGTAAATTATTCAAAAACTAATTTTATACTGTCGCAAATTTTAAATATCCCAGGGATTGCCTTTTCTATAGTAAATTATTCAAAAAATAATTTTCAACTGTCACAAATTTTAATTGCGCCAGGGATTGACTTTTCTATAGTAAATTATTCAAAAAATAATTTTCAACTGTCACAAATTTTAATTGCGCCAGGGATTGACTTTTCTATAGTAAATTATTCAAAAACTAATTTTCAACTGTCACAAATTTTAATTGCGCCAGGGATTGACTTTTCTATAGTAAATTATTCAAAAAATAATTTTCAACTGTCACAAATTTTAATTGCGCCAGGGATTGACTTTTCTATAGTAAATTATTCAAAAAATAATTTTCAACTGTCACAAATTTTAATTGCGCCAGGGATTGACTTTTCTATAGTAAATTATTCAAAAAATAATTTTCAACTGTCACAAATTTTAATTACGCCAGGGATTGACTTTTCTATAGTAAATTATTCAAAAACTAATTTTATACTGTCGCAAATTTTAATTACGCCAGGGATTGCCTTTTCTATAGTAAATTATTCAAAAACTAATTTTATACTGTCACAAATTTTAATTACGCCAGGGATTGACTTTTCTATAGTAAATTTTTCAAAAAATAATTTTATACTGTCACAAATTTTAATTGCGCCAGGGATTGCCTTTTCTATAGTAAATTATTCAAAAACTAATTTTATACTGTCGCAAATTTTAATTGCGCCAGGGATTGCCTTTTCTATAGTAAATTATTCAAAAAATAATTTTCAACTGTCACAAATTTTAATTACGCCAGGGATTGACTTTTCTATAGTAAATTATTCAAAAACTAATTTTATACTGTCGCAAATTTTAAATATCCCAGGGATTGCCTTTTCTATAGTAAATTATTCAAAAAATAATTTTCAACTGTCACAAATTTTAATTACGCCAGGGATTGACTTTTCTATAGTAAATTATTCAAAAACTAATTTTCAACTGTCACAAATTTTAATTGCGCCAGGGATTGACTTTTCTATAGTAAATTATTCAAAAAATAATTTTCAACTGTCACAAATTTTAATTACGCCAGGGATTGACTTTTCTATAGTAAATTATTCAAAAAATAATTTTCAACTGTCACAAATTTTAATTGCGCCAGGGATTGACTTTTCTATAGTAAATTATTCAAAAAATAATTTTCAACTGTCACAAATTTTAATTGCGCCAGGGATTGACTTTTCTATAGTAAATTATTCAAAAAATAATTTTCAACTGTCACAAATTTTAATTGCGCCAGGGATTGACTTTTCTATAGTAAATTTTTCAAAAAATAATTTTATACTGTCACAAATTTTAATTGCGCCAGGGATTGCCTTTTCTATAGTAAATTATTCAAAAACTAATTTTATACTGTCGCAAATTTTAATTGCGCCAGGGATTGCCTTTTCTATAGTAAATTATTCAAAAAATAATTTTCAACTGTCACAAATTTTAATTACGCCAGGGATTGACTTTTCTATAGTAAATTATTCAAAAACTAATTTTCAACTGTCACAAATTTTAATTGCGCCAGGGATTGACTTTTCTATAGTAAATTATTCAAAAAATAATTTTCAACTGTCACAAATTTTAATTACGCCAGGGATTGCCTTTTCTATAGTAAATTATTCAAAAACTAATTTTCAACTGTCACAAATTTTAATTACGCCAGGGATTGCCTTTTCTATAGTAAATTATTCAAAAAATAATTTTCAACTGTCACAAATTTTAATTGCGCCAGGGATTGACTTTTCTATAGTAAATTATTCAAAAAATAATTTTCAACTGTCACAAATTTTAATTACGCCAGGGATTGACTTTTCTATAGTAAATTATTCAAAAAATAATTTTATACTGTCGCAAATTTTAATTGCGCCAGGGATTGCCTTTTCTATAGTAAATTATTCAAAAACTAATTTTATACTGTCGCAAATTTTAATTGCGCCAGGGATTGCTTTTCTATAGTAAATTATTCAAAAAATAATTTTCAACTGTCACAAATTTTAATTACGCCAGGGATTGACTTTTCTATAGTAAATTATTCAAAAACTAATTTTCAACTGTCACAAATTTTAATTGCGCCAGGGATTGACTTTTCTATAGTAAATTATTCAAAAAATAATTTTCAACTGTCACAAATTTTAATTACGCCAGGGATTGACTTTTCTATAGTAAATTATTCAAAAAATAATTTTCAACTGTCACAAATTTTAATTACGCCAGGGATTGACTTTTCTATAGTAAATTATTCAAAAAATAATTTTATACTGTCGCAAATTTTAATTGCGCCAGGGATTGCCTTTTCTATAGTAAATTATTCAAAAACTAATTTTATACTGTCGCAAATTTTAATTGCGCCAGGGATTGCCTTTTCTATAGTAAATTATTCAAAAAATAATTTTCAACTGTCACAAATTTTAATTACGCCAGGGATTGACTTTTCTATAGTAAATTATTCAAAAACTAATTTTCAACTGTCACAAATTTTAATTGCGCCAGGGATTGACTTTTCTATAGTAAATTATTCAAAAAATAATTTTCAACTGTCACAAATTTTAATTACGCCAGGGATTGACTTTTCTATAGTAAATTATTCAAAAAATAATTTTCAACTGTCACAAATTTTAATTGCGCCAGGGATTGACTTTTCTATAGTAAATTATTCAAAAAATAATTTTCAACTGTCACAAATTTTAATTGCGCCAGGGATTGACTTTTCTATAGTAAATTATTCAAAAAATAATTTTCAACTGTCACAAATTTTAATTGCGCCAGGGATTGACTTTTCTATAGTAAATTATTCAAAAAATAATTTTCAACTGTCACAAATTTTAATTACGCCAGGGATTGACTTTTCTATAGTAAATTATTCAAAAAATAATTTTATACTGTCACAAATTTTAATTGCGCCAGGGATTGCCTTTTCTATAGTAAATTATTCAAAAACTAATTTTATACTGTCGCAAATTTTAATTGCGCCAGGGATTGCCTTTTCTATAGTAAATTATTCAAAAAATAATTTTCAACTGTCACAAATTTTAATTACGCCAGGGATTGACTTTTCTATAGTAAATTATTCAAAAACTAATTTTCAACTGTCACAAATTTTAATTGCGCCAGGGATTGACTTTTCTATAGTAAATTATTCAAAAAATAATTTTCAACTGTCACAAATTTTAATTACGCCAGGGATTGACTTTTCTATAGTAAATTATTCAAAAACTAATTTTATACTGTCACAAATTTTAATTACGCCAGGGATTGCCTTTTCTATAGTAAATTATTCAAAAACTAATTTTCAACTGTCACAAATTTTAATTACGCCAGGGATTGCCTTTTCTATAGTAAATTATTCAAAAAATAATTTTCAACTGTCACAAATTTTAATTACGCCAGGGATTGACTTTTCTATAGTAAATTATTCAAAAAATAATTTTATACTGTCACAAATTTTAATTGCGCCAGGGATTGCCTTTTCTATAGTAAATTATTCAAAAAATAATTTTATACTGTCGCAAATTTTATTTACGCCAGGGATTGACTTTTCTATAGTAAATTATTCAAAAAATAATTTTATACTGTCGCAAATTTTAAATATCCCAGGGATTGCCTTTTCTATAGTAAATTATTCAAAAAATAATTTTCAACTGTCACAAATTTTAATTACACCAGGGATTGACTTTTCTATAGTAAATTATTCAAAAAATAATTTTATACTGTCGCAAATTTTAATTACGCCAGGGATTGCCTTTTCTATAGTAAATTATTCAAAAACTAATTTTATACTGTCGCAAATTTTAATTACGCCAGGGATTGCCTTTTCTATAGTAAATTATTCAAAAACTAATTTTATACTGTCACAAATTTTAATTACGCCAGGGATTGACTTTTCTATAGTAAATTTTTCAAAAAATAATTTTATACTGTCACAAATTTTAATTACGCCAGGGATTGACTTTTCTATAGTAAATTATTCAAAAACTAATTTTATACTGTCGCAAATTTTAATTACGCCAGGGATTGCCTTTTCTATAGTAAATTATTCAAAAAATAATTTTCAACTGTCACAAATTTTAATTGCGCCAGGGATTGCCTTTTCTATAGTAAATTATTCAAAAACTAATTTTATACTGTCACAAATTTTAATTGCGCCAGGGATTGCCTTTTCTATAGTAAATTATTCAAAAAATAATTTTATACTGTCGCAAATTTTAAATATCCCAGGGATTGCCTTTTCTATAGTAAATTTTTCAAAAACTAATTTTATACTGTCACAAATTTTAATTACGCCAGGGATTGACTTTTCTATAGTAAATTATTCAAAAAATAATTTTATACTGTCGCAAATTTTAAATATCCCAGGGATTGACTTTTCTATAGTAAATTATTCAAAAACTAATTTTATACTGTCACAAATTTTAATTGCGCCAGGGATTGACTTTTCTATAGTAAATTATTCAAAAAATAATTTTATACTGTCACAAATTTTAATTGCGCCAGGGATTGACTTTTCTATAGTAAATTATTCAAAAAATAATTTTCAACTGTCACAAATTTTAATTACGCCAGGGATTGACTTTTCTATAGTAAATTATTCAAAAACTAATTTTATACTGTCACAAATTTTAATTGCGCCAGGGATTGCCTTTTCTATAGTAAATTATTCAAAAAATAATTTTCAACTGTCGCAAATTTTAAATATCCCAGGGATTGCCTTTTCTATAGTAAATTTTTCAAAAACTAATTTTCAACTGTCACAAATTTTAATTGCGCCAGGGATTGACTTTTCTATAGTAAATTATTCAAAAACTAATTTTATACTGTCACAAATTTTAATTACGCCAGGGATTGACTTTTCTATAGTAAATTTTTCAAAAAATAATTTTATACTGTCACAAATTTTAATTGCGCCAGGGATTGCCTTTTCTATAGTAAATTATTCAAAAACTAATTTTATACTGTCGCAAATTTTAATTGCGCCAGGGATTGCCTTTTCTATAGTAAATTATTCAAAAAATAATTTTCAACTGTCACAAATTTTAATTACGCCAGGGATTGACTTTTCTATAGTAAATTATTCAAAAACTAATTTTCAACTGTCACAAATTTTAATTGCGCCAGGGATTGACTTTTCTATAGTAAATTATTCAAAAAATAATTTTCAACTGTCACAAATTTTAATTACGCCAGGGATTGACTTTTCTATAGTAAATTATTCAAAAACTAATTTTATACTGTCACAAATTTTAATTACGCCAGGGATTGCCTTTTCTATAGTAAATTATTCAAAAACTAATTTTCAACTGTCACAAATTTTAATTACACCAGGGATTGCCTTTTCTATAGTAAATTATTCAAAAAATAATTTTCAACTCTCACAAATTTTAATTACGCCAGGGATTGACTTTTCTATAGTAAATTATTCAAAAAATAATTTTATACTGTCACAAATTTTAATTGCGCCAGGGATTGCCTTTTCTATAGTAAATTATTCAAAAAATAATTTTATACTGTCGCAAATTTTAATTACGCCAGGGATTGACTTTTCTATAGTAAATTATTCAAAAAATAATTTTATACTGTCGCAAATTTTAATTACACCAGGGATTGACTTTTCTATAGTAAATTTTTCAAAAACTAATTTTATACTGTCACAAATTTTAATTACGCCAGGGATTGACTTTTCTATGGTAAATTATTCAAAAAATAATTTTATACTGTCACAAATTTTAATTGCGCCAGGGATTGCCTTTTCTATAGTAAATTATTCAAAAAATAATTTTATACTGTCGCAAATTTTAATTACGCCAGGGATTGACTTTTCTATAGTAAATTATTCAAAAAATAATTTTATACTGTCGCAAATTTTAAATATCCCAGGGATTGCCTTTTCTATAGTAAATTATTCAAAAAATAATTTTCAACTGTCACAAATTTTAATTACACCAGGGATTGACTTTTCTATAGTAAATTATTCAAAAAATAATTTTGTACTGTCGCAAATTTTAATTACGCCAGGGATTGCCTTTTCTATAGTAAATTATTCAAAAACTAATTTTATACTGTCACAAATTTTAATTACGCCAGGGATTGACTTTTCTATAGTAAATTTTTCAAAAAATAATTTTATACTGTCACAAATTTTAATTACGCCAGGGATTGACTTTTCTATAGTAAATTGTTCAAAAACTAATTTTATACTGTCGCAAATTTTAATTACGCCAGGGATTGCCTTTTCTATAGTAAATTATTCAAAAAATAATTTTCAACTGTCACAAATTTTAATTGCGCCAGGGATTGCCTTTTCTATAGTAAATTATTCAAAAACTAATTTTATACTGTCACAAATTTTAATTGCGCCAGGATTGACTTTTCTATAGTAAATTATTCAAAAAATAATTTTCAACTGTCGCAAATTTTAAATATCCCAGGGATTGCCTTTTCTATAGTAAATTTTTCAAAAACTAATTTTCAACTGTCACAAATTTTAATTGCGCCAGGGATTGACTTTTCTATAGTAAATTATTCAAAAACTAATTTTATACTGTCACAAATTTTAATTGCGCCAGGGATTGCCTTTTCTATAGTAAATTATTCAAAAAATAATTTTCAACTGTCGCAAATTTTAAATATCCCAGGGATTGCCTTTTCTATAGTAAATTTTTCAAAAACTAATTTTCAACTGTCACAAATTTTAATTGCGCCAGGGATTGACTTTTCTATAGTAAATTATTCAAAAACTAATTTTATACTGTCACAAATTTTAATTACGCCAGGGATTGACTTTTCTATAGTAAATTTTTCAAAAAATAATTTTATACTGTCACAAATTTTAATTGCGCCAGGGATTGCCTTTTCTATAGTAAATTATTCAAAAACTAATTTTATACTGTCGCAAATTTTAATTGCGCCAGGGATTGCCTTTTCTATAGTAAATTATTCAAAAAATAATTTTCAACTGTCACAAATTTTAATTACGCCAGGGATTGCCTTTTCTATAGTAAATTTTTCAAAAACTAATTTTCAACTGTCACAAATTTTAATTGCGCCAGGGATTGACTTTTCTATAGTAAATTATTCAAAAACTAATTTTATACTGTCACAAATTTTAATTGCGCCAGGGATTGCCTTTTCTATAGTAAATTATTCAAAAAATAATTTTCAACTGTCACAAATTTTAATTGCGCCAGGGATTGACTTTTCTATAGTAAATTATTCAAAAAATAATTTTCAACTGTCACAAATTTTAATTGCGCCAGGGATTGCCTTTTCTATAGTAAATTATTCAAAAAATAATTTTCAACTGTCACAAATTTTAATTGCGCCAGGGATTGACTTTTCTATAGTAAATTATTCAAAAAATAATTTTCAACTGTCACAAATTTTAATTGCGCCAGGGATTGCCTTTTCTATAGTAAATTATTCAAAAACTAATTTTATACTGTCGCAAATTTTAAATATCCCAGGGATTGCCTTTTCTATAGTAAATTATTCAAAAAATAATTTTATACTGTCGCAAATTTTAATTACGCCAGGGATTGCCTTTTCTATAGTAAATTATTCAAAAAATAATTTTATACTGTCGCAAATTTTAATTACGCCAGGGATTGCCTTTTCTATAGTAAATTATTCAAAAACTAATTTTATACTGTCACAAATTTTAATTGCGCCAGGGATTGACTTTTCTATAGTAAATTATTCAAAAAATAATTTTCAACTGTCACAAATTTTAATTGCGCCAGGGATTGACTTTTCTATAGTAAATTATTCAAAAAATAATTTTCAACTGTCACGAATTTTAATTGCGCCAGGGATTGACTTTTCTATAGTAAATTATTCAAAAAATAATTTTCAACTGTCACAAATTTTAATTGCGCCAGGGATTGACTTTTCTATAGTAAATTATTCAAAAACTAATTTTATACTGTCGCAAATTTTAAATATCCCAGGGATTGACTTTTCTATAGTAAATTATTCAAAAAATAATTTTATACTGTCACAAATTTTAATTGCGCCAGGGATTGCCTTTTCTATAGTAAATTATTCAAAAACTAATTTTATACTGTCACAAATTTTAATTGCGCCAGGGATTGCCTTTTCTATAGTAAATTATTCAAAAAATAATTTTATACTGTCACAAATTTTAATTGCGCCAGGGATTGACTTTTCTATAGTAAATTATTCAAAAACTAATTTTCAACTGTCGCAAATTTTAATTACGCCAGGGATTGACTTTTCTATAGTAAATTATTCAAAAAATAATTTTATACTGTCGCAAATTTTAATTGCGCCAGGGATTGACTTTTCTATAGTAAATTATTCAAAAAATAATTTTATACTGTCACAAATTTTAATTGCGCCAGGGATTGACTTTTCTATAGTAAATTATTCAAAAAATAATTTTCAACTGTCACAAATTTTAATTACGCCAGGGATTGACTTTTCTATAGTAAATTATTCAAAAACTAATTTTATACTGTCACAAATTTTAATTGCGCCAGGGATTGCCTTTTCTATAGTAAATTATTCAAAAAATAATTTTCAACTGTCACAAATTTTAATTGCGCCAGGGATTGCCTTTTCTATAGTAAATTTTTCAAAAACTAATTTTATACTGTCACAAATTTTAATTACGCCAGGGATTGCCTTTTCTATAGTAAATTATTCAAAAAATAATTTTATACTGTCGCAAATTTTAAATATCCCAGGGATTGCCTTTTCTATAGTAAATTATTCAAAAAATAATTTTATACTGTCGCAAATTTTAAATATCCCAGGGATTGCCTTTTCTATAGTAAATTATTCAAAAAATAATTTTCAACTGTCACAAATTTTAATTGCGCCAGGGATTGCCTTTTCTATAGTAAATTATTCAAAAACTAATTTTATACTGTCACAAATTTTAATTGCGCCAGGGATTGCCTTTTCTATAGTAAATTTTTCAAAAAATAATTTTCAACTGTCACAAATTTTAATTGCGCCAGGGATTGACTTTTCTATAGTAAATTATTCAAAAAATAATTTTCAACTGTCACAAATTTTAATTGCGCCAGGGATTGCCTTTTCTATAGTAAATTATTCAAAAACTAATTTTATACTGTCGCAAATTTTAAATATCCCAGGGATTGCCTTTTCTATAGTAAATTATTCAAAAAATAATTTTATACTGTCGCAAATTTTAATTACGCCAGGGATTGCCTTTTCTATAGTAAATTATTCAAAAACTAATTTTCAACTGTCACAAATTTTAATTGCGCCAGGGATTGCCTTTTCTATAGTAAATTATTCAAAAACTAATTTTATACTGTCGCAAATTTTAATTACGCCAGGGATTGCCTTTTCTATAGTAAATTATTCAAAAAATAATTTTCAACTGTCACAAATTTTAATTGCGCCAGGGATTGACTTTTCTATAGTAAATTATTCAAAAAATAATTTTCAACTGTCACAAATTTTAATTGCGCCAGGGATTGACTTTTCTATAGTAAATTATTCAAAAAATAATTTTCAACTGTCACAAATTTTAATTGCGCCAGGGATTGCCTTTTCTATAGTAAATTATTCAAAAAATAATTTTATACTGTCGCAAATTTTAATTACGCCAGGGATTGACTTTTCTATAGTAAATTATTCAAAAAATAATTTTATACTGTCGCAAATTTTAAATATCCCAGGGATTGCCTTTTCTATAGTAAATTATTCAAAAAATAATTTTCAACTGTCACAAATTTTAATTGCGCCAGGGATTGACTTTTCTATAGTAAATTATTCAAAAAATAATTTTCAACTGTGACAAATTTTAATTGCGCCAGGGATTGCCTTTTCTATAGTAAATTATTCAAAAACTAATTTTATACTGTCGCAAATTTTAAATATCCCAGGGATTGCCTTTTCTATAGTAAATTATTCAAAAAATAATTTTATACTGTCGCAAATTTTAATTACGCCAGGGATTGACTTTTCTATAGTAAATTATTCAAAAAATAATTTTATACTGTCGCAAATTTTAATTGCGCCAGGGATTGCCTTTTCTATAGTAAATTTTTCAAAAAATAATTTTCAACTGTCACAAATTTTAATTGCGCCAGGGATTGACTTTTCTATAGTAAATTATTCAAAAACTAATTTTATACTGTCGCAAATTTTAATTGCGCCAGGGATTGCCTTTTCTATAGTAAATTATTCAAAAACTAATTTTATACTGTCACAAATTTTAATTGCGCCAGGGATTGACTTTTCTATAGTAAATTATTCAAAAAATAATTTTCAACTGTCGCAAATTTTAAATATCCCAGGGATTGCCTTTTCTATAGTAAATTTTTCAAAAACTAATTTTCAACTGTCACAAATTTTAATTGCGCCAGGGATTGACTTTTCTATAGTAAATTATTCAAAAACTAATTTTATACTGTCACAAATTTTAATTGCGCCAGGGATTGCCTTTTCTATAGTAAATTATTCAAAAAATAATTTTCAACTGTCGCAAATTTTAAATATCCCAGGGATTGCCTTTTCTATAGTAAATTTTTCAAAAACTAATTTTCAACTGTCACAAATTTTAATTGCGCCAGGGATTGACTTTTCTATAGTAAATTATTCAAAAACTAATTTTATACTGTCACAAATTTTAATTACGCCAGGGATTGACTTTTCTATAGTAAATTTTTCAAAAAATAATTTTATACTGTTACAAATTTTAATTGCGCCAGGGATTGCCTTTTCTATAGTAAATTATTCAAAAACTAATTTTCAACTGTCACAAATTTTAATTGCGCCAGGGATTGACTTTTCTATAGTAAATTATTCAAAAAATAATTTTCAACTGTCACAAATTTTAATTACGCCAGGGATTGACTTTTCTATAGTAAATTATTCAAAAAATAATTTTATACTGTCACAAATTTTAATTGCGCCAGGGATTGCCTTTTCTATAGTAAATTATTCAAAAAATAATTTTATACTGTCGCAAATTTTAATTACGCCAGGGATTGACTTTTCTATAGTAAATTATTCAAAAAATAATTTTATACTGTCGCAAATTTTAATTACACCAGGGATTGACTTTTCTATAGTAAATTTTTCAAAAACTAATTTTATACTGTCACAAATTTTAATTACGCCAGGGATTGACTTTTCTATAGTAAATTATTCAAAAAATAATTTTATACTGTCACAAATTTTAATTGCGCCAGGGATTGCCTTTTCTATAGTAAATTATTCAAAAAATAATTTTATACTGTCGCAAATTTTAATTACGCCAGGGATTGACTTTTCTATAGTAAATTATTCAAAAAATAATTTTATACTGTCGCAAATTTTAAATATCCCAGGGATTGCCTTTTCTATAGTAAATTATTCAAAAAATAATTTTCAACTGTCACAAATTTTAATTGCGCCAGGGATTGACTTTTCTATAGTAAATTATTCAAAAAATAATTTTCAACTGTCACAAATTTTAATTGCGCCAGGGATTGCCTTTTCTATAGTAAATTATTCAAAAACTAATTTTATACTGTCGCAAATTTTAAATATCCCAGGGATTGCCTTTTCTATAGTAAATTATTCAAAAAATAATTTTATACTGTCGCAAATTTTAATTACGCCAGGGATTGACTTTTCTATAGTAAATTATTCAAAAAATAATTTTATACTGTCGCAAATTTTAATTGCGCCAGGGATTGCCTTTTCTATAGTAAATTTTTCAAAAAATAATTTTCAACTGTCACAAATTTTAATTGCGCCAGGGATTGCCTTTTCTATAGTAAATTTTTCAAAAACTAATTTTATACTGTCGCAAATTTTAATTGCGCCAGGGATTGACTTTTCTATAGTAAATTATTCAAAAAATAATTTTATACTGTCGCAAATTTTAAATATCCCAGGGATTGACTTTTCTATAGTAAATTATTCAAAAAATAATTTTCAACTGTCACAAATTTTAATTACGCCAGGGATTGCCTTTTCTATAGTAAATTATTCAAAAAATAATTTTCAACTGTCACAAATTTTAATTGCGCCAGGGATTGCCTTTTCTATAGTAAATTATTCAAAAAATAATTTTCAACTGTCACAAATTTTAATTGCGCCAGGGATTGACTTTTCTATAGTAAATTATTCAAAAACTAATTTTATACTGTCACAAATTTTAAATATCCCAGGGATTGACTTTTCTATAGTAAATTATTCAAAAACTAATTTTCAACTGTCACAAATTTTAATTGCGCCAGGGATTGACTTTTCTATAGTAAATTATTCAAAAACTAATTTTATACTGTCGCAAATTTTAAATATCCCAGGGATTGACTTTTCTATAGTAAATTTTTCAAAAACTAATTTTATACTGTCACAAATTTTAAATATCCCAGGGATTGCCTTTTCTATAGTAAATTATTCAAAAACTAATTTTATACTGTCACAAATTTTAATTGCGCCAGGGATTGACTTTTCTATAGTAAATTATTCAAAAACTAATTTTATACTGTCACAAATTTTAAATATCCCAGGGATTGACTTTTCTATAGTAAATTATTCAAAAACTAATTTTCAACTGTCACAAATTTTAATTGCGCCAGGGATTGACTTTTCTATAGTAAATTATTCAAAAACTAATTTTATACTGTCGCAAATTTTAAATATCCCAGGGATTGACTTTTCTATAGTAAATTTTTCAAAAACTAATTTTATACTGTCACAAATTTTAAATATCCCAGGGATTGCCTTTTCTATAGTAAATTATTCAAAAACTAATTTTATACTGTCACAAATTTTAATTGCGCCAGGGATTGACTTTTCTATAGTAAATTATTCAAAAACTAATTTTCAACTGTCACAAATTTTAATTACGCCAGGGATTGACTTTTCTATAGTAAATTATTCAAAAAATAATTTTATACTGTCGCAAATTTTAAATATCCCAGGGATTGCCTTTTCTATAGTAAATTATTCAAAAAATAATTTTATACTGTCACAAATTTTAATTGCGCCAGGGATTGACTTTTCTATAGTAAATTATTCAAAAACTAATTTTCAACTGTCACAAATTTTAATTGCGCCAGGGATTGACTTTTCTATAGTAAATTATTCAAAAACTAATTTTATACTGTCGCAAATTTTAAATATCCCAGGGATTGACTTTTCTATAGTAAATTATTCAAAAACTAATTTTATACTGTCACAAATTTTAATTGCGCCAGGGATTGACTTTTCTATAGTAAATTATTCAAAAACTAATTTTCAACTGTCACAAATTTTAATTGCGCCAGGGATTGACTTTTCTATAGTAAATTATTCAAAAACTAATTTTATACTGTCACAAATTTTAATTGCGCCAGGGATTGACTTTTCTATAGTAAATTATTCAAAAACTAATTTTATACTGTCGCAAATTTTAAATATCCCAGGGATTGACTTTTCTATAGTAAATTATTCAAAAACTAATTTTATACTGTCGCAAATTTTAAATATCCCAGGGATTTCCTTTTCTATAGTAAATTATTCAAAAAATAATTTTATACTGTCACAAATTTTAATTGCGCCAGGGATTGACTTTTCTATAGTAAATTATTCAAAAACTAATTTTCAACTGTCACAAATTTTAATTACGCCAGGGATTGACTTTTCTATAGTAAATTATTCAAAAAATAATTTTATACTGTCGCAAATTTTAAATATCCCAGGGATTGCCTTTTCTATAGTAAATTATTCAAAAAATAATTTTATACTGTCACAAATTTTAATTGCGCCAGGGATTGACTTTTCTATAGTAAATTATTCAAAAACTAATTTTCAACTGTCACAAATTTTAATTGCGCCAGGGATTGCCTTTTCTATAGTAAATTATTCAAAAACTAATTTTATACTGTCACAAATTTTAATTGCGCCAGGGATTGACTTTTCTATAGTAAATTATTCAAAAACTAATTTTATACTGTCGCAAATTTTAAATATCCCAGGGATTGACTTTTCTATAGTAAATTATTCAAAAACTAATTTTATACTGTCACAAATTTTAATTGCGCCAGGGATTGCCTTTTCTATAGTAAATTATTCAAAAACTAATTTTATACTGTCGCAAATTTTAAATATCCCAGGGATTGCCTTTTCTATAGTAAATTATTCAAAAAATAATTTTCAACTGTCACAAATTTTAATTACGCCAGGGATTGCCTTTTCTATAGTAAATTTTTCAAAAAATAATTTTCAACTGTCACAAATTTTAATTGCGCCAGGGATTGCCTTTTCTATAGTAAATTTTTCAAAAACTAATTTTATACTGTCACAAATTTTAAATATCCCAGGGATTGACTTTTCTATAGTAAATTATTCAAAAACTAATTTTATACTGTCACAAATTTTAATTGCGCCAGGGATTGACTTTTCTATAGTAAATTATTCAAAAACTAATTTTATACTGTCACAAATTTTAATTGCGCCAGGGATTGCCTTTTCTATAGTAAATTATTCAAAAACTAATTTTATACTGTCACAAATTTTATGTGCGCCAGGGATTGCCTTTTCTATAGTAAATTATTCAAAAAATAATTTTCAACTGTCACAAATTTTATGTGCGCCAGGGATTGCCTTTTCTATAGTAAATTATTCAAAAAATAATTTTATACTGTCACAAATTTTAATTACGCCAGGGATTGACTTTTCTATAGTAAATTATTCAAAAAATAATTTTATACTGTCGCAAATTTTAAATATCCCAGGGATTGCCTTTTCTATAGTAAATTATTCAAAAAATAATTTTATACTGTCACAAATTTTAATTGCGCCAGGGATTGACTTTTCTATAGTAAATTATTCAAAAACTAATTTTCAACTGTCACAAATTTTAATTACGCCAGGGTTTGACTTTTCTATAGTAAATTATTCAAAAAATAATTTTATACTGTCGCAAATTTTAAATATCCCAGGGATTGCCTTTTCTATAGTAAATTATTCAAAAAATAATTTTATACTGTCACAAATTTTAATTGCGCCAGGGATTGACTTTTCTATAGTAAATTATTCAAAAACTAATTTTCAACTGTCACAAATTTTAATTGCGCCAGGGATTGACTTTTCTATAGTAAATTATTCAAAAACTAATTTTATACTGTCACAAATTTTAATTGCGCCAGGGATTGACTTTTCTATAGTAAATTATTCAAAAACTAATTTTATACTGTCGCAAATTTTAAATATCCCAGGGATTGACTTTTCTATAGTAAATTATTCAAAAACTAATTTTATACTGTCACAAATTTTAATTGCGCCAGGGATTGACTTTTCTATAGTAAATTATTCAAAAAATAATTTTCAACTGTCACAAATTTTAATTACGCCAGGGATTGACTTTTCTATAGTAAATTATTCAAAAACTAATTTTATACTGTCACAAATTTTAATTGCGCCAGGGATTGACTTTTCTATAGTAAATTATTCAAAAACTAATTTTATACTGTCGCAAATTTTAAATATCCCAGGGATTGACTTTTCTATAGTAAATTATTCAAAAACTAATTTTATACTGTCACAAATTTTAATTGCGCCAGGGATTGCCTTTTCTATAGTAAATTATTCAAAAACTAATTTTATACTGTCGCAAATTTTAATTACGCCAGGGATTGCCTTTTCTATAGTAAATTATTCAAAAAATAATTTTCAACTGTCACAAATTTTAATTGCGCCAGGGATTGCCTTTTCTATAGTAAATTATTCAAAAAATAATTTTCAACTGTCACAAATTTTATGTGCGCCAGGGATTGCCTTTTCTATAGTAAATTATTCAAAAACTAATTTTATACTGTCACAAATTTTAATTGCGCCAGGGATTGACTTTTCTATAGTAAATTATTCAAAAAATAATTTTATACTGTCGCAAATTTTAATTACGCCAGGGATTGCCTTTTCTATAGTAAATTATTCAAAAAATAATTTTATACTGTCACAAATTTTAATTGCGCCAGGGATTGACTTTTCTATAGTAAATTATTCAAAAACTAATTTTATACTGTCGCAAATTTTAATTGCGCCAGGGATTGACTTTTCTATAGTAAATTATTCAAAAAATAATTTTATACTGTCACAAATTTTAATTGCGCCAGGGATTGACTTTTCTATAGTAAATTATTCAAAAACTAATTTTATACTGTCGCAAATTTTAAATATCCCAGGGATTGCCTTTTCTATAGTAAATTATTCAAAAAATAATTTTATACTGTCACAAATTTTAATTGCGCCAGGGATTGACTTTTCTATAGTAAATTATTCAAAAAATAATTTTCAACTGTCACAAATTTTAATTACGCCAGGGATTGACTTTTCTATAGTAAATTATTCAAAAACTAATTTTATACTGTCACAAATTTTAATTGCGCCAGGGATTGACTTTTCTATAGTAAATTATTCAAAAAATAATTTTCAACTGTCACAAATTTTAATTGCGCCAGGGATTGACTTTTCTATAGTAAGTTATTCAAAAAATAATTTTATACTGTCACAAATTTTAATTACGCCAGGGATTGACTTTTCTATAGTAAATTATTCAAAAACTAATTTTATACTGTCACAAATTTTAATTGCGCCAGGGATTGACTTTTCTATAGTAAATTTTTCAAAAACTAATTTTATACTGTCACAAATTTTAAATATCCCAGGGATTGACTTTTCTATAGTAAATTATTCAAAAACTAATTTTATACTGTCACAAATTTTAATTGCGCCAGGGATTGACTTTTCTATAGTAAATTATTCAAAAACTAATTTTATACTGTCACAAATTTTAATTGCGCCAGGGATTGACTTTTCTATAGTAAATTATTCAAAAAATAATTTTATACTGTCGCAAATTTTAAATATCCCAGGGATTGACTTTTCTATAGTAAATTATTCAAAAACTAATTTTCAACTGTCACAAATTTTAATTACGCCAGGGATTGACTTTTCTATAGTAAATTATTCAAAAAATAATTTTATACTGTCGCAAATTTTAAATATCCCAGGGATTGCCTTTTCTATAGTAAATTATTCAAAAAATAATTTTATACTGTCACAAATTTTAATTGCGCCAGGGATTGAATTTCTATAGTAAATTATTCAAAAAATAATTTTATACTGTCGCAAATTTTAATTACGCCAGGGATTGACTTTTCTATAGTAAATTATTCAAAAACTAATTTTATACTGTCGCAAATTTTAAATATCCCAGGGATTGCCTTTTCTATAGTAAATTATTCAAAAAATAATTTTATACTGTCACAAATTTTAATTGCGCCAGGGATTGACTTTTCTATAGTAAATTATTCAAAAACTAATTTTATACTGTCACAAATTTTAATTGCGCCAGGGATTGACTTTTCTATAGTAAATTATTCAAAAAATAATTTTATACTGTCGCAAATTTTAATTACGCCAGGGATTGACTTTTCTATAGTAAATTATTCAAAAAATAATTTTATACTGTCGCAAATTTTAAATATCCCAGGGATTGCCTTTTCTATAGTAAATTATTCAAAAAATAATTTTATACTGTCACAAATTTTAATTGCGCCAGGGATTGACTTTTCTATAGTAAATTATTCAAAAACTAATTTTCAACTGTCATAAATTTTAATTGCGCCAGGGATTGACTTTTCTATAGTAAATTATTCAAAAACTAATTTTATACTGTCACAAATTTTAATTGCGCCAGGGATTGACTTTTCTATAGTAAATTATTCAAAAACTAATTTTATACTGTCGCAAATTTTAAATATCCCAGGGATTGACTTTTCTATAGTAAATTATTCAAAAACTAATTTTATACTGTCACAAATTTTAATTGCGCCAGGGATTGACTTTTCTATAGTAAATTATTCAAAAAATAATTTTCAACTGTCACAAATTTTAATTACGCCAGGGATTGACTTTTCTATAGTAAATTATTCAAAAACTAATTTTATACTGTCACAAATTTTAATTGCGCCAGGGATTGACTTTTCTATAGTAAATTATTCAAAAACTAATTTTATACTGTCGCAAATTTTAAATATCCCAGGGATTGACTTTTCTATAGTAAATTATTCAAAAACTAATTTTATACTGTCACAAATTTTAATTGCGCCAGGGATTGCCTTTTCTATAGTAAATTATTCAAAAACTAATTTTATACTGTCGCAAATTTTAATTACGCCAGGGATTGACTTTTCTATAGTAAATTATTCAAAAACTAATTTTATACTGTCACAAATTTTAAATATCCCAGGGATTGACTTTTCTATAGTAAATTATTCAAAAACTAATTTTATACTGTCACAAATTTTAATTGCGCCAGGGATTGACTTTTCTATAGTAAATTTTTCAAAAACTAATTTTATACTGTCGCAAATTTTAAATATCCCAGGGATTGACTTTTCTATAGTAAATTATTCAAAAACTAATTTTATACTGTCGCAAATTTTAAATATCCCAGGGATTGCCTTTTCTATAGTAAATTATTCAAAAAATAATTTTATACTGTCGCAAATTTTAATTGCGCCAGGGATTGACTTTTCTATAGTAAATTATTCAAAAACTAATTTTATACTGTCGCAAATTTTAAATATCCCAGGGATTGACTTTTCTATAGTAAATTATTCAAAAACTAATTTTATACTGTCACAAATTTTAATTGCGCCAGGGATTGACTTTTCTATAGTAAATTATTCAAAAAATAATTTTATACTGTCGCAAATTTTAATTACGCCAGGGATTGACTTTTCTATAGTAAATTATTCAAAAACTAATTTTATACTGTCGCAAATTTTAAATATCCCAGGGATTGACTTTTCTATAGTAAATTATTCAAAAACTAATTTTATACTGTCACAAATTTTAATTGCGCCAGGGATTGACTTTTCTATAGTAAATTATTCAAAAACTAATTTTATACTGTCGCAAATTTTAAATATCCCAGGGATTGCCTTTTCTATAGTAAATTATTCAAAAAATAATTTTATACTGTCGCAAATTTTAATTGCGCCAGGGATTGACTTTTCTATAGTAAATTATTCAAAAACTAATTTTATACTGTCACAAATTTTAAATATCCCAGGGATTGACTTTTCTATAGTAAATTATTCAAAAACTAATTTTCAACTGTCACAAATTTTAATTGCGCCAGGGATTGCCTTTTCTATAGTAAATTATTCAAAAACTAATTTTATACTGTCACAAATTTTAATTGCGCCAGGGATTGACTTTTCTATAGTAAATTATTCAAAAAATAATTTTCAACTGTCACAAATTTTAATTGCGCCAGGGATTGCCTTTTCTATAGTAAATTATTCAAAAAATAATTTTATACTGTCGCAAATTTTAATTACGCCAGGGATTGACTTTTCTATAGTAAATTATTCAAAAACTAATTTTATACTGTCACAAATTTTAATTGCGCCAGGGATTGACTTTTCTATAGTAAATTATTCAAAAAATAATTTTATACTGTCACAAATTTTAATTGCGCCAGGGATTGACTTTTCTATAGTAAATTTTTCAAAAACTAATTTTATACTGTCGCAAATTTTAAATATCCCAGGGATTGACTTTTCTATAGTAAATTATTCAAAAACTAATTTTATACTGTCGCAAATTTTAAATATCCCAGGGATTGCCTTTTCTATAGTAAATTATTCAAAAAATAATTTTATACTGTCGCAAATTTTAATTGCGCCAGGGATTGACTTTTCTATAGTAAATTATTCAAAAACTAATTTTATACTGTCACAAATTTTAATTGCGCCAGGGATTGACTTTTCTATAGTAAATTATTCAAAAACTAATTTTATACTGTCGCAAATTTTAAATATCCCAGGGATTGCCTTTTCTATAGTAAATTATTCAAAAAATAATTTTATACTGTCGCAAATTTTAATTGCGCCAGGGATTGACTTTTCTATAGTAAATTATTCAAAAACTAATTTTATACTGTCGCAAATTTTAAATATCCCAGGGATTGACTTTTCTATAGTAAATTATTCAAAAACTAATTTTATACTGTCACAAATTTTAATTGCGCCAGGGATTGACTTTTCTATAGTAAATTATTCAAAAAATAATTTTATACTGTCGCAAATTTTAATTACGCCAGGGATTGACTTTTCTATAGTAAATTATTCAAAAAATAATTTTATACTGTCGCAAATTTTAATTGCGCCAGGGATTGACTTTTCTATAGTAAATTATTCAAAAACTAATTTTATACTGTCGCAAATTTTAAATATCCCAGGGATTGACTTTTCTATAGTAAATTATTCAAAAACTAATTTTATACTGTCACAAATTTTAAATATCCCAGGGATTGACTTTTCTATAGTAAATTATTCAAAAACTAATTTTATACTGTCGCAAATTTTAAATATCCCAGGGATTGACTTTTCTATAGTAAATTATTCAAAAAATAATTTTATACTGTCACAAATTTTAAATATCCCAGGGATTGCCTTTTCTATAGTAAATTATTCAAAAAATAATTTTATACTGTCACAAATTTTAATTGCGCCAGGGATTGACTTTTCTATAGTAAATTACTCAAAAACTAATTTTATACTGTCGCAAATTTTAAATATCCCAGGGATTGCCTTTTCTATAGTAAATTATTCAAAAAATAATTTTATACTGTCACAAATTTTAATTGCGCCAGGGATTGCCTTTTCTATAGTAAATTATTCAAAAACTAATTTTATACTGTCACAAATTTTATGTGCGCCAGGGATTGACTTTTCTATAGTAAATTATTCAAAAAATAATTTTATACTGTCGCAAATTTTAATTACGCCAGGGATTGCCTTTTCTATAGTAAATTATTCAAAAAATAATTTTATACTGTCACAAATTTTAATTGCGCCAGGGATTGACTTTTCTATAGTAAATTATTCAAAAACTAATTTTATACTGTCGCAAATTTTAAATATCCCAGGGATTGACTTTTCTATAGTAAATTATTCAAAAACTAATTTTATACTGTCACAAATTTTAATTGCGCCAGGGATTGACTTTTCTATAGTAAATTATTCAAAAAATAATTTTATACTGTCGCAAATTTTAATTACGCCAGGGATTGACTTTTCTATAGTAAATTATTCAAAAAATAATTTTATACTGTCACAAATTTTAATTGCGCCAGGGATTGACTTTTCTATAGTAAATTATTCAAAAACTAATTTTATACTGTCACAAATTTTAATTGCGCCAGGGATTGACTTTTCTATAGTAAATTATTCAAAAACTAATTTTATACTGTCACAAATTTTAATTACGCCAGGGATTGACTTTTCTATAGTAAATTATTCAAAAAATAATTTTATACTGTCACAAATTGTAATTGCGCCAGGGATTGCCTTTTCTATAGTAAATTATTCAAAAACTAATTTTATACTGTCGCAAATTTTAAATATCCCAGGGATTGCCTTTTCTATAGTAAATTATTCAAAAAATAATTTTATACTGTCGCAAATTTTAAATATCCCAGGGATTGACTTTTCTATAGTAAATTATTCAAAAACTAATTTTCAACTGTCACAAATTTTAATTGCGCCAGGGATTGACTTTTCTATAGTAAATTATTCAAAAAATAATTTTCAACTGTCACAAATTTTAATTGCGCCAGGGATTGCCTTTTCTATAGTAAATTATTCAAAAACTAATTTTATACTGTCACAAATTTTAATTGCGCCAGGGATTGACTTTTCTATAGTAAATTATTCAAAAAATAATTTTCAACTGTCACAAATTTTAAATATCCCAGGGATTGCCTTTTCTATAGTAAATTATTCAAAAAATAATTTTATACTGTCGCAAATTTTAATTGCGCCAGGGATTGACTTTTCTATAGTAAATTATTCAAAAACTAATTTTATACTGTCACAAATTTTAAATATCCCAGGGATTGACTTTTCTATAGTAAATTATTCAAAAACTAATTTTCAACTGTCACAAATCTTAATTGCGCCAGGGATTGCCTTTTCTATAGTAAATTATTCAAAAACTAATTTTATACTGTCACAAATTTTAATTGCGCCAGGGATTGACTTTTCTATAGTAAATTATTCAAAAAATAATTTTCAACTGTCACAAATTTTAATTGCGCCAGGGATTGCCTTTTCTATAGTAAATTATTCAAAAACTAATTTTATACTGTCGCAAATTTTAAATATCCCAGGGATTGCCTTTTCTATAGTAAATTATTCAAAAAATAATTTTATACTGTCGCAAATTTTAATTGCGCCAGGGATTGACTTTTCTATAGCAAATTATTCAAAAACTAATTTTATACTGTCACAAATTTTAAATATCCCAGGGATTGACTTTTCTATAGTAAATTATTCAAAAACTAATTTTCAACTGTCACAAATTTTAATTGCGCCAGGGATTGCCTTTTCTATAGTAAATTATTCAAAAACTAATTTTATACTGTCACAAATTTTAATTGCGCCAGGGATTGACTTTTCTATAGTAAATTATTCAAAAAATAATTTTCAACTGTCACAAATTTTAATTGCGCCAGGGATTGCCTTTTCTATAGTAAATTATTCAAAAAATAATTTTATACTGTCGCAAATTTTAATTACGCCAGGGATTGACTTTTCTATAGTAAATTATTCAAAAACTAATTTTATACTGTCACAAATTTTAATTGCGCCAGGGATTGACTTTTCTATAGTAAATTATTCAAAAAATAATTTTATACTGTCACAAATTTTAATTGCGCCAGGGATTGACTTTTCTATAGTAAATTTTTCAAAAACTAATTTTATACTGTCGCAAATTTTAAATATCCCAGGGATTGACTTTTCTATAGTAAATTATTCAAAAACTAATTTTATACTGTCGCAAATTTTAAATATCCCAGGGATTGCCTTTTCTATAGTAAATTATTCAAAAAATAATTTTATACTGTCGCAAATTTTAATTGCGCCAGGGATTGACTTTTCTATAGTAAATTATTCAAAAACTAATTTTATACTGTCACAAATTTTAATTGCGCCAGGGATTGACTTTTCTATAGTAAATTATTCAAAAACTAATTTTATACTGTCGCAAATTTTAAATATCCCAGGGATTGCCTTTTCTATAGTAAATTATTCAAAAAATAATTTTATACTGTCGCAAATTTTAATTGCGCCAGGGATTGACTTTTCTATAGTAAATTATTCAAAAACTAATTTTATACTGTCGCAAATTTTAAATATCCCAGGGATTGACTTTTCTATAGTAAATTATTCAAAAGCTAATTTTATACTGTCACAAATTTTAATTGCGCCAGGGATTGACTTTTCTATAGTAAAAAATAATTTTATACTGTCGCAAATTTTAATTACGCCAGGGATTGACTTTTCTATAGTAAATTATTCAAAAAATAATTTTATACTGTCGCAAATTTTAATTGCGCCAGGGATTGACTTTTCTATAGTAAATTATTCAAAAACTAATTTTATACTGTCGCAAATTTTAAATATCCCAGGGATTGACTTTTCTATAGTAAATTATTCAAAAACTAATTTTATACTGTCACAAATTTTAAATATCCCAGGGATTGACTTTTCTATAGTAAATTATTCAAAAACTAATTTTATACTGTCGCAAATTTTAAATATCCCAGGGATTGACTTTTCTATAGTAAATTATTCAAAAACTAATTTTATACTGTCACAAATTTTAATTGCGCCAGGGATTGACTTTTCTATAGTAAATTATTCAAAAACTAATTTTATACTGTCGCAAATTTTAAATATCCCAGGGATTGCCTTTTCTATAGTAAATTATTCAAAAAATAATTTTCAACTGTCACAAATTTTAATTACGCCAGGGATTGACTTTTCTATAGTAAATTATTCAAAAAATAATTTTCAACTGTCACAAATTTTAATTGCGCCAGGGATTGACTTTTCTATAGTAAATTATTCAAAAAATAATTTTCAACTGTCACAAATTTTAATTACGCCAGGGATTGACTTTTCTATAGTAAATTATTCAAAAAATATTTTTCAACTGTCACAAATTTTAATTACGCCAGGGATTGACTTTTCTATAGTAAATTATTCAAAAACTAATTTTATACTGTCACAAATTTTAATTGCGCCAGGGATTGACTTTTCTATAGTAAATTATTCAAAAACTAATTTTATACTGTCACAAATTTTAATTGCGCCAGGGATTGACTTTTCTATAGTAAATTATTCAAAAACTAATTTTATACTGTCGCAAATTTTAAATATCCCAGGGATTGCCTTTTCTATAGTAAATTATTCAAAAACTAATTTTATACTGTCACAAATTTTAATTGCGCCAGGGATTGACTTTTCTATAGTAAATTTTTCAAAAACTAATTTTCAACTGTCACAAATTTTTATTGCGCCAGGGATTGACTTTTCTATAGTAAATTATTCAAAAAATAATTTTATACTGTCACAAATTTTAATTGCGCCAGGGATTGCCTTTTCTATAGTAAATTTTTCAAAAACTAATTTTATACTGTCACAAATTTTAATTACGCCAGGGATTGACTTTTCTATAGTAAATTATTCAAAAAATAATTTTATACTGTCGCAAATTTTAATTACGCCAGGGATTGCCTTTTCTATAGTAAATTATTCAAAAACTAATTTTATACTGTCACAAATTTTAATTGCGCCAGGGATTGACTTTTCTATAGTAAATTATTCAAAAACTAATTTTATACTGTCGCTAATTTTAAATATCCCAGGGATTGCCTTTTCTATAGTAAATTATTCAAAAAATAATTTTATACTGTCACAAATTTTAATTACGCCAGGGATTGACTTTTCTATAGTAAATTATTCAAAAACTAATTTTATACTGTCGCAAATTTTAAATATCCCAGGGATTGCCTTTTCTATAGTAAATTATTCAAAAAATAATTTTCAACTGTCGCAAATTTTAAATATCCCAGGGATTGCCTTTTCTATAGTAAATTATTCAAAAACTAATTTTATACTGTCACAAATTTTAATTGCGCCAGGGATTGACTTTTCTATAGTAAATTATTCAAAAACTAATTTTATACTGTCACAAATTTTAATTGCGCCAGGGATTGCCTTTTCTATAGTAAATTATTCAAAAACTAATTTTATACTGTCGCAAATTTTATGTGCGCCAGGGATTGCCTTTTCTATAGTAAATTTTTCAAAAAATAATTTTATACTGTCGCAAATTTTAAATATCCCAGGGATTGACTTTTCTATAGTAAATTATTCAAAAACTAATTTTATACTGTCACAAATTTTAATTGCGCCAGGGATTGACTTTTCTATAGTAAATTATTCAAAAACTAATTTTATACTGTCGCAAATTTTAAATATCCCAGGGATTGCCTTTTCTATAGTAAATTATTCAAAAAATAATTTTCAACTGTCACAAATTTTAATTGCGCCAGGGATTGCCTTTTCTATAGTAAATTTTTCAAAAAATAATTTTCAACTGTCACAAATTTTAATTGCGCCAGGGATTGACTTTTCTATAGTAAATTATTCAAAAAATAATTTTCAACTGTCACAAATTTTAATTGCGCCAGGGATTGACTTTTCTATAGTAAATTATTCAAAAAATAATTTTCAACTGTCACAAATTTTAATTGCGCCAGGGATTGACTTTTCTATAGTAAATTATTCAAAAACTAATTTTATACTGTCGCAAATTTTAAATATCCCAGGGATTGACTTTTCTATAGTAAATTATTCAAAAACTAATTTTATACTGTCACAAATTTTAATTGCGCCAGGGATTGACTTTTCTATAGTAAATTATTCAAAAACTAATTTTATACTGTCACAAATTTTAATTACGCCAGGGATTGACTTTTCTATAGTAAATTATTCAAAAACTAATTTTATACTGTCACAAATTTTAATTGCGCCAGGGATTGACTTTTCTATAGTAAATTATTCAAAAAATAATTTTCAACTGTCACAAATTTTAAATATCCCAGGGATTGCCTTTTCTATAGTAAATTATTCAAAAACTAATTTTATACTGTCACAAATTTTAATTGCGCCAGGGATTGCCTTTTCTATAGTAAATTATTCAAAAAATAATTTTATACTGTCACAAATTTTAATTGCGCCAGGGATTGCCTTTTCTATAGTAAATTATTCAAAAAATAATTTTATACTGTCGCAAATTTTAATTACGCCAGGGATTGACTTTTCTATAGTAAATTATTCAAAAACTAATTTTCAACTGTCACAAATTTTAATTACGCCAGGGATTGACTTTTCTATAGTAAATTATTCAAAAAATAATTTTATACTGTCGCACATTTTAAATATCCCAGGGATTGCCTTTTCTATAGTAAATTATTCAAAAACTAATTTTATACTGTCACAAATTTTAATTGCGCCAGGGATTGCCTTTTCTATAGTAAATTATTCAAAAACTAATTTTATACTGTCGCAAATTTTATGTGCGCCAGGGATTGCCTTTTCTATAGTAAATTATTCAAAAAATAATTTTCAACTGTCACAAATTTTAATTACGCCAGGGATTGCCTTTTCTATAGTAAATTATTCAAAAACTAATTTTATACTGTCACAAATTTTAATTGCGCCAGGGATTGACTTTTCTATAGTAAATTATTCAAAAAATAATTTTCAACTGTCACAAATTTTAATTACGCCAGGGATTGACTTTTCTATAGTAAATTATTCAAAAACTAATTTTATACTGTCACAAATTTTAATTGCGCCAGGGATTGACTTTTCTATAGTAAATTTTTCAAAAACTAATTTTATACTGTCACAAATTTTAAATATCCCAGGGATTGACTTTTCTATAGTAAATTATTCAAAAAATAATTTTCAACTGTCACAAATTTTAAATATCCCAGGGATTGCCTTTTCTATAGTAAATTATTCAAAAAATAATTTTATACTGTCGCAAATTTTAAATATCCCAGGGATTGCCTTTTCTATAGTAAATTATTCAAAAACTAATTTTATACAGTCGCAAATTTTAAATATCCCAGGGATTGCCTTTTCTATAGTAAATTATTCAAAAAATAATTTTATACTGTCACAAATTTTAATTGCGCCAGGGATTGACTTTTCTATAGTAAATTATTCAAAAAATAATTTTCAACTGTCACAAATTTTAATTACGCCAGGGATTGACTTTTCTATAGTAAATTATTCAAAAAATAATTTTCAACTGTCACAAATTTTAATTGCGCCAGGGATTGCCTTTTCTATAGTAAATTATTCAAAAAATAATTTTCAACTGTCACAAATTTTAATTACGCCAGGGATTGACTTTTCTATAGTAAATTATTCAAAAACTAATTTTATACTGTCACAAATTTTAATTGCGCCAGGGATTGACTTTTCTATAGTAAATTATTCAAAAACTAATTTTATACTGTCGCAAATTTTAAATATCCCAGGGATTGCCTTTTCTATAGTAAATTATTCAAAAAATAATTTTATACTGTCACAAATTTTAATTACGCCAGGGATTGACTTTTCTATAGTAAATTATTCAAAAACTAATTTTATACTGTCGCAAATTTTAAATATCCCAGGGATTGCCTTTTCTATAGTAAATTATTCAAAAAATAATTTTATACTGTCACAAATTTTAATTGCGCCAGGGATTGACTTTTCTATAGTAAATTATTCAAAAAATAATTTTCAACTGTCACAAATTTTAATTGCGCCAGGGATTGCCTTTTCTATAGTAAATTATTCAAAAACTAATTTTATACTGTCACAAATTTTAATTGCGCCAGGGATTGACTTTTGTATAGTAAATTATTCAAAAAATAATTTTCAACTGTCACAAATTTTAATTACGCCAGGGAATGACTTTTCTATAGTAAATTATTCAAAAACTAATTTTATACTGTCACAAATTTTAATTGCGCCAGGGATTGACTTTTCTATAGTAAATTATTCAAAAAATAATTTTCAACTGTCACAAATTTTAATTACGCCAGGGATTGACTTTTCTATAGTAAATTATTCAAAAACTAATTTTATACTGTCACAAATTTTAATTGCGCCAGGGATTGACTTTTCTATAGTAAATTATTCAAAAACTAATTTTATACTGTCGCAAATTTTAAATATCCCAGGGATTGCCTTTTCTATAGTAAATTATTCAAAAAATAATTTTATACTGTCACAAATTTTAATTGCGCCAGGGATTGACTTTTCTATAGTAAATTATTCAAAAAATAATTTTCAACTGTCACAAATTTTAATTACGCCAGGGATTGACTTTTCTATAGTAAATTATTCAAAAACTAATTTTATACTGTCACAAATTTTAATTGCGCCAGGGATTGCCTTTTCTATAGTAAATTATTCAAAAACTAATTTTATACTGTCGCAAATTTTAAATATCCCAGGGATTGCCTTTTCTATAGTAAATTATTCAAAAAATAATTTTCAACTGTCACAAATTTTAATTGCGCCAGGGATTGCCTTTTCTATAGTAAATTTTTCAAAAACTAATTTTATACTGTCACAAATTTTAATTACGCCAGGGATTGACTTTTCTATAGTAAATTATTCAAAAAATAATTTTATACTGTCGCAAATTTTAATTACGCCAGGGATTGCCTTTTCTATAGTAAATTATTCAAAAAATAATTTTATACTGTCACAAATTTTAATTGCGCCAGGGATTGACTTTTCTATAGTAAATTATTCAAAAACTAATTTTATACTGTCGCAAATTTTAATTGCGCCAGGGATTGACTTTTCTATAGTAAATTATTCAAAAACTAATTTTATACTGTCACAAATTTTAATTGCGCCAGGGATTGACTTTTCTATAGTAAATTATTCAAAAACTAATTTTATACTGTCGCAAATTTTAAATATCCCAGGGATTGCCTTTTCTATAGTAAATTATTCAAAAACTAATTTTATACTGTCACAAATTTTATGTGCGCCAGGGATTGCCTTTTCTATAGTAAATTATTCAAAAAATAATTTTCAACTGTCACAAATTTTAATTGCGCCAGGGATTGCCTTTTCTATAGTAAATTATTCAAAAACTAATTTTATACTGTCGCAAATTTTAAATATCCCAGGGATTGCCTTTTCTATAGTAAATTATTCAAAAAATAATTTTATACTGTCGCAAATTTTAATTACGCCAGGGATTGCCTTTTCTATAGTAAATTATTCAAAAAATAATTTTATACTGTCGCAAATTTTAAATATCCCAGGGATTGACTTTTCTATAGTAAATTATTCAAAAACTAATTTTATACTGTCACAAATTTTAATTGCGCCAGGGATTGACTTTTCTATAGTAAATTATTCAAAAACTAATTTTATACTGTCGCAAATTTTAAATATCCCAGGGATTGCCTTTTCTATAGTAAATTATTCAAAAAATAATTTTCAACTGTCACAAATTTTAATTGCGCCAGGGATTGACTTTTCTATAGTAAATTATTCAAAAAATAATTTTATACTGTCACAAATTTTAATTGCGCCAGGGATTGACTTTTCTATAGTAAATTATTCAAAAACTAATTTTATACTGTCACAAATTTTAATTGCGCCAGGGATTGACTTTTCTATAGTAAATTATTCAAAAACTAATTTTATACTGTCACAAATTTTAATTGCGCCAGGGATTGCCTTTTCTATAGTAAATTATTCAAAAACTAATTTTATACTGTCGCAAATTTTAATTGCGCCAGGGATTGACTTTTCTATAGTAAATTATTCAAAAAATAATTTTCAACTGTCACAAATTTTAATTGCGCCAGGGATTGCCTTTTCTATAGTAAATTATTCAAAAACTAATTTTCAACTGTCACAAATTTTAATTGCGCCAGGGATTGACTTTTCTATAGTAAATTATTCAAAAAATAATTTTCAACTGTCACAAATTTTAATTGCGCCAGGGATTGACTTTTCTATAGTAAATTATTCAAAAAATAATTTTATACTGTCGCAAATTTTAATTACGCCAAGGATTGCCTTTTCTATAGTAAATTATTCAAAAACTAATTTTATACTGTCGCAAATTTTAATTACGCCAGGGATTGCCTTTTCTATAGTAAATTATTCAAAAAATAATTTTATACTGTCGCAAATTTTAATTACGCCAGGGATTGCCTTTTCTATAGTAAATTATTCAAAAAATAATTTTCAACTGTCACAAATTTTAATTGCGCCAGGGATTGACTTTTCTATAGTAAATTATTCAAAAACTAATTTTATACTGTCGCAAATTTTAAATATCCCAGGGATTGCCTTTTCTATAGTAAATTATTCAAAAAATAATTTTATACTGTCGCAAATTTTAAATATCCCAGGGATTGACTTTTCTATAGTAAATTATTCAAAAACTAATTTTCAACTGTCACAAATTTTAATTACGCCAGGGATTGACTTTTCTATAGTAAATTATTCAAAAAATAATTTTATACTGTCGCAAATTTTAAATATCCCAGGGATTGCCTTTTCTATAGTAAATTATTCAAAAAATAATTTTATACTGTCACAAATTTTAATTGCGCCAGGGATTGACTTTTCTATAGTAAATTATTCAAAAAATAATTTTATACTGTCGCAAATTTTAAATATCCCAGGGATTGCCTTTTCTATAGTAAATTATTCAAAAAATAATTTTATACTGTCACAAATTTTAATTGCGCCAGGGATTGACTTTTCTATAGTAAATTATTCAAAAAATAATTTTCAACTGTCACAAATTTTAATTGCGCCAGGGATTGACTTTTCTATAGTAAATTATTCAAAAACTAATTTTATACTGTCACAAATTTTAATTGCGCCAGGGATTGACTTTTCTATAGTAAATTATTCAAAAACTAATTTTATACTGTCGCAAATTTTAAATATCCCAGGGATTGCCTTTTCTATAGTAAATTATTCAAAAACTAATTTTATACTGTCACAAATTTTATGTGCGCCAGGGATTGACTTTTCTATAGTAAATTATTCAAAAACTAATTTTATACTGTCGCAAATTTTAAATATCCCAGGGATTGCCTTTTCTATAGTAAATTATTCAAAAAATAATTTTATACTGTCGCAAATTTTAATTACGCCAGGGATTGCCTTTTCTATAGTAAATTTTTCAAAAACTAATTTTATACTGTCACAAATTTTAAATATCCCAGGGATTGACTTTTCTATAGTAAATTATTCAAAAAATAATTTTCAACTGTCACAAATTTTAAATATCCCAGGGATTGCCTTTTCTATAGTAAATTATTCAAAAAATAATTTTATACTGTCGCAAATTTTAAATATCCCAGGGATTGACTTTTCTATAGTAAATTATTCAAAAACTAATTTTATACTGTCACAAATTTTAATTGCGCCAGGGATTGACTTTTCTATAGTAAATTATTCAAAAAATAATTTTCAACTGTCACAAATTTTAATTACGCCAGGGATTGACTTTTCTATAGTAAATTATTCAAAAACTAATTTTATACTGTCGCAAATTTTAAATATCCCAGGGATTGCCTTTTCTATAGTAAATTATTCAAAAAATAATTTTCAACTGTCACAAATTTTAATTGCGCCAGGGATTGCCTTTTCTATAGTAAATTATTCAAAAACTAATTTTATACTGTCGCAAATTTTAATTACGCCAGGGATTGCCTTTTCTATAGTAAATTTTTCAAAAAATAATTTTCAACTGTCACAAATTTTAATTGCGCCAGGGATTGACTTTTCTATAGTAAATTATTCAAAAACTAATTTTATACTGTCGCAAATTTTAAATATCCCAGGGATTGCCTTTTCTATAGTAAATTATTCAAAAAATAATTTTATACTGTCACAAATTTTAATTGCGCCAGGGATTGACTTTTCTATAGTAAATTATTCAAAAAATAATTTTCAACTGTCACAAATTTTAATTACGCCAGGGATTGACTTTTCTATAGTAAATTATTCAAAAAATAATTTTCAACTGTCACAAATTTTAATTACGCCAGGGATTGACTTTTCTATAGTAAATTATTCAAAAACTAATTTTATACTGTCACAAATTTTAATTGCGCCAGGGATTGACTTTTCTATAGTAAATTATTCAAAAACTAATTTTATACTGTCACAAATTTTAATTACGCCAGGGATTGACTTTTCTATAGTAAATTATTCAAAAAATAATTTTATACTGTCGCAAATTTTAATTACGCCAGGGATTGCCTTTTCTATAGTAAATTTTTCAAAAACTAATTTTATACTGTCACAAATTTTAAATATCCCAGGGATTGACTTTTCTATAGTAAATTATTCAAAAAATAATTTTCAACTGTCACAAATTTTAAATATCCCAGGGATTGCCTTTTCTATAGTAAATTATTCAAAAAATAATTTTATACTGTCGCAAATTTTAAATATCCCAGGGATTGACTTTTCTATAGTAAATTATTCAAAAACTAATTTTATACTGTCACAAATTTTAATTGCGCCAGGGATTGACTTTTCTATAGTAAATTATTCAAAAACTAATTTTATACTGTCGCAAATTTTAAATATCCCAGGGATTGCCTTTTCTATAGTAAATTATTCAAAAAATAATTTTATACTGTCACAAATTTTAATTGCGCCAGGGATTGACTTTTCTATAGTAAATTATTCAAAAAATAATTTTCAACTGTCACAAATTTTAATTGCGCCAGGGATTGACTTTTCTATAGTAAATTATTCAAAAACTAATTTTATACTGTCACAAATTTTAATTGCGCCAGGGATTGACTTTTCTATAGTAAATTATTCAAAAACTAATTTTATACTGTCGCAAATTTTAAATATCCCAGGGATTGCCTTTTCTATAGTAAATTATTCAAAAACTAATTTTATACTGTCACAAATTTTATGTGCGCCAGGGATTGACTTTTCTATAGTAAATTATTCAAAAACTAATTTTATACTGTCACAAATTTTAATTACGCCAGGGATTGACTTTTCTATAGTAAATTATTCAAAAAATAATTTTATACTGTCGCAAATTTTAATTACGCCAGGGATTGCCTTTTCTATAGTAAATTATTCAAAAAATAATTTTATACTGTCACAAATTTTAATTGCGCCAGGGATTGACTTTTCTATAGTAAATTATTCAAAAACTAATTTTATAACTGTCACAAATTTTAATTGCGCCAGGGATTGACTTTTCTATAGTAAATTATTCAAAAACTAATTTTATACTGTCGCAAATTTTAATTACGCCAGGGATTGACTTTTCTATAGTAAATTATTCAAAAAATAATTTTCAACTGTCGCAAATTTTAATTGCGCCAGGGATTGCCTTTTCTATAGTAAATTTTTCAAAAACTAATTTTATACTGTCACAAATTTTAAATATCCCAGGGATTGACTTTTCTATAGTAAATTATTCAAAAAATAATTTTCAACTGTCACAAATTTTAAATATCCCAGGGATTGCCTTTTCTATAGTAAATTATTCAAAAAATAATTTTATACTGTCGCAAATTTTAAATATCCCAGGGATTGACTTTTCTATAGTAAATTATTCAAAAACTAATTTTATACTGTCACAAATTTTAAATATCCCAGGGATTGCCTTTTCTATAGTAAATTATTCAAAAACTAATTTTATACTGTCACAAATTTTATGTGCGCCAGGGATTGACTTTTCTATAGTAAATTATTCAAAAACTAATTTTATACTGTCACAAATTTTAATTACGCCAGGGATTGACTTTTCTATAGTAAATTATTCAAAAAATAATTTTATACTGTCGCAAATTTTAATTACGCCAGGGATTGCCTTTTCTATAGTAAATTATTCAAAAAATAATTTTATACTGTCACAAATTTTAATTGCGCCAGGGATTGACTTTTCTATAGTAAATTATTCAAAAACTAATTTTATACTGTCGCAAATTTTAAATATCCCAGGGATTGCCTTTTCTATAGTAAAATATTCAAAAAATAATTTTATACTGTCACAAATTTTAATTGCGCCAGGGATTGCCTTTTCTATAGTAAATTTTTCAAAAAATAATTTTCAACTGTCACAAATTTTAATTGCGCCAGGGATTGACTTTTCTATAGTAAATTATTCAAAAACTAATTTTATACTGTCGCAAATTTTAAATATCCCAGGGATTGCCTTTTCTATAGTAAATTATTCAAAAAATAATTTTATACTGTCACAAATTTTAATTACGCCAGGGATTGACTTTTCTATAGTAAATTATTCAAAAACTAATTTTATACTGTCGCAAATTTTAATTGCGCCAGGGATTGACTTTTCTATAGTAAATTATTCAAAAACTAATTTTATACTGTCGCAAATTTTAAATATCCCAGGGATTGCCTTTTCTATAGTAAATTATTCAAAAAATAATTTTCAACTGTCACAAATTTTAATTGCGCCAGGGATTGCCTTTTCTATAGTAAATTATTCAAAAACTAATTTTATACTGTCGCAAATTTTAATTACGCCAGGGATTGCCTTTTCTATAGTAAATTTTTCAAAAAATAATTTTCAACTGTCACAAATTTTAATTGCGCCAGGGATTGACTTTTCTATAGTAAATTATTCAAAAACTAATTTTATACTGTCGCAAATTTTAAATATCCCAGGGATTGACTTTTCTATAGTAAATTATTCAAAAACTAATTTTATACTGTCACAAATTTTATGTGCGCCAGGGATTGCCTTTTCTATAGTAAATTATTCAAAAAATAATTTTCAACTGTCACAAATTTTAATTGCGCCAGGGATTGCCTTTTCTATAGTAAATTATTCAAAAACTAATTTTATACTGTCGCAAATTTTAAATATCCCAGGGATTGCCTTTTCTATAGTAAATTATTCAAAAAATAATTTTATACTGTCGCAAATTTTAATTACGCCAGGGATTGCCTTTTCTATAGTAAATTATTCAAAAAATAATTTTATACTGTCGCAAATTTTAAATATCCCAGGGATTGACTTTTCTATAGTAAATTATTCAAAAACTAATTTTATACTGTCACAAATTTTAATTGCGCCAGGGATTGACTTTTCTATAGTAAATTATTCAAAAACTAATTTTATACTGTCGCAAATTTTAAATATCCCAGGGATTGCCTTTTCTATAGTAAATTATTCAAAAAATAATTTTCAACTGTCACAAATTTTAATTGCGCCAGGGATTGCCTTTTCTATAGTAAATTTTTCAAAAACTAATTTTATACTGTCACAAATTTTAATTACGCCAGGGATTGACTTTTCTATAGTAAATTATTCAAAAAATAATTTTATACTGTCGCAAATTTTAAATATCCCAGGGATTGACTTTTCTATAGTAAATTATTCAAAAAATAATTTTCAACTGTCACAAATTTTAATTACGCCAGGGATTGCCTTTTCTATAGTAAATTATTCAAAAAATAATTTTCAACTGTCACAAATTTTAATTGCGCCAGGGATTGCCTTTTCTATAGTAAATTATTCAAAAAATAATTTTATACTGTCGCAAATTTTAAATATCCCAGGGATTGACTTTTCTATAGTAAATTATTCAAAAACTAATTTTATACTGTCACAAATTTTAATTGCGCCAGGGATTGACTTTTCTATAGTAAATTATTCAAAAAATAATTTTCAACTGTCACAAATTTTAATTACGCCAGGGATTGACTTTTCTATAGTAAATTATTCAAAAACTAATTTTATACTGTCGCAAATTTTAATTACGCCAGGGATTGCCTTTTCTATAGTAAATTATTCAAAAACTAATTTTATACTGTCACAAATTTTAATTGCGCCAGGGATTGACTTTTCTATAGTAAATTATTCAAAAAATAATTTTCAACTGTCACAAATTTTAATTACGCCAGGGATTGACTTTTCTATAGTAAATTATTCAAAAACTAATTTTATACTGTCACAAATTTTAATTACGCCAGGGATTGCCTTTTCTATAGTAAATTATTCAAAAACTAATTTTATACTGTCGCAAATTTTAATTACGCCAGGGATTGCCTTTTCTATAGTAAATTATTCAAAAAATAATTTTATACTGTCGCAAATTTTAATTACGCCAGGGATTGCCTTTTCTATAGTAAATTATTCAAAAAATAATTTTCAACTGTCACAAATTTTAATTGCGCCAGGGATTGCCTTTTCTATAGTAAATTATTCAAAAAATAATTTTCAACTGTCGCAAATTTTAAATATCCCAGGGATTGCCTTTTCTATAGTAAATTATTCAAAAAATAATTTTATACTGTCACAAATTTTAATTACGCCAGGGATTGACTTTTCTATAGTAAATTATTCAAAAAATAATTTTATACTGTCGCAAATTTTAATTACGCCAGGGATTGCCTTTTCTATAGTAAATTATTCAAAAACTAATTTTATACTGTCGCAAATTTTAATTACGCCAGGGATTGCCTTTTCTATAGTAAATTATTCAAAAAATAATTTTCAACTGTCACAAATTTTAATTGCGCCAGGGATTGCCTTTTCTATAGTAAATTTTTCAAAAAATAATTTTCAACTGTCACAAATTTTAATTGCGCCAGGGATTGACTTTTCTATAGTAAATTATTCAAAAAATAATTTTCAACTGTCACAAATTTTAATTGCGCCAGGGATTGCCTTTTCTATAGTAAATTATTCAAAAACTAATTTTATACTGTCGCAAATTTTAAATATCCCAGGGATTGCCTTTTCTATAGTAAATTATTCAAAAACTAATTTTATACTGTCGCAAATTTTAATTACGCCAGGGATTGCCTTTTCTATAGTAAATTATTCAAAAAATAATTTTATACTGTCGCAAATTTTAATTACGCCAGGGATTGCCTTTTCTATAGTAAATTATTCAAAAACTAATTTTATACTGTCGCAAATTTTAATTACGCCAGGGATTGCCTTTTCTATAGTAAATTATTCAAAAACTAATTTTCAACTGTCACAAATTTTAATTACGCCAGGGATTGACTTTTCTATAGTAAATTATTCAAAAACTAATTTTCAACTGTCACAAATTTTAATTACGCCAGGGATTGCCTTTTCTATAGTAAATTTTTCAAAAAATAATTTTCAACTGTCACAAATTTTAATTGCGCCAGGGATTGACTTTTCTATAGTAAATTATTCAAAAACTAATTTTATACTGTCGCAAATTTTAAATATCCCAGGGATTGACTTTTCTATAGTAAATTATTCAAAAACTAATTTTATACTGTCACAAATTTTATGTGCGCCAGGGATTGCCTTTTCTATAGTAAATTATTCAAAAAATAATTTTCAACTGTCACAAATTTTAATTGCGCCAGGGATTGCCTTTTCTATAGTAAATTATTCAAAAACTAATTTTATACTGTCACAAATTTTAATTGCGCCAGGGATTGACTTTTCTATAGTAAATTATTCAAAAACTAATTTTATACTGTCACAAATTTTAATTGCGCCAGGGATTGACTTTTCTATAGTAAATTATTCAAAAACTAATTTTATACTGTCGCAAATTTTAAATATCCCAGGGATTGCCTTTTCTATAGTAAATTATTCAAAAAATAATTTTCAACTGTCACAAATTTTAATTGCGCCAGGGATTGACTTTTCTATAGTAAATTATTCAAAAAATAATTTTATACTGTCACAAATTTTAATTGCGCCAGGGATTGACTTTTCTATAGTAAATTATTCAAAAACTAATTTTATACTGTCACAAATTTTAATTGCGCCAGGGATTGACTTTTCTATAGTAAATTATTCAAAAAATAATTTTATACTGTCGCAAATTTTAATTACGCCAGGGATTGCCTTTTCTATAGTAAATTATTCAAAAACTAATTTTATACTGTCGCAAATTTTAATTGCGCCAGGGATTGACTTTTCTATAGTAAATTATTCAAAAAATAATTTTATACTGTCACAAATTTTAATTGCGCCAGGGATTGACTTTTCTATAGTAAATTATTCAAAAACTAATTTTATACTGTCGCAAATTTTAAATATCCCAGGGATTGCCTTTTCTATAGTAAATTATTCAAAAAATAATTTTATACTGTCGCAAATTTTAATTACGCCAGGGATTGACTTTTCTATAGTAAATTATTCAAAAACTAATTTTATACTGTCGCAAATTTTAATTGCGCCAGGGATTGACTTTTCTATAGTAAATTATTCAAAAAATAATTTTATACTGTCACAAATTTTAATTGCGCCAGGGATTGACTTTTCTATAGTAAATTTTTCAAAAAATAATTTTATACTGTCGCAAATTTTAATTACGCCAGGGATTGCCTTTTCTATAGTAAATTATTCAAAAAATAATTTTATACTGTCGCAAATTTTAATTACGCCAGGGATTGCCTTTTCTATAGTAAATTATTCAAAAAATAATTTTATACTGTCGCAAATTTTAAATATCCCAGGGATTGACTTTTCTATAGTAAATTATTCAAAAACTAATTTTATACTGTCACAAATTTTAATTGCGCCAGGGATTGACTTTTCTATAGTAAATTATTCAAAAAATAATTTTCAACTGTCACAAATTTTAATTACGCCAGGGATTGACTTTTCTATAGTAAATTATTCAAAAACTAATATTATACTGTCGCAAATTTTAATTACGCCAGGGATTGCCTTTTCTATAGTAAATTATTCAAAAACTAATTTTATACTGTCGCAAATTTTAAATATCCCAGGGATTGCCTTTTCTATAGTAAATTTTTCAAAAACTAATTTTATACTGTCACAAATTTTAATTACGCCAGGGATTGACTTTTCTATAGTAAATTATTCAAAAAATAATTTTATACTGTCACAAATTTTAATTGCGCCAGGGATTGACTTTTCTATAGTAAATTATTCAAAAACTAATATTATACTGTCGCAAATTTTAATTACGCCAGGGATTGCCTTTTCTATAGTAAATTATTCAAAAACTAATTTTATACTGTCGCAAATTTTAATTACGCCAGGGATTGCCTTTTCTATAGTAAATTATTCAAAAAATAATTTTCAACTGTCACAAATTTTAATTGCGCCAGGGATTGACTTTTCTATAGTAAATTATTCAAAAAATAATTTTATACTGTCACAAATTTTAATTGCGCCAGGGATTGACTTTTCTATAGTAAATTATTCAAAAAATAATTTTATACTGTCGCAAATTTTAATTACGCCAGGGATTGACTTTTCTATAGTAAATTATTCAAAAACTAATTTTATACTGTCGCAAATTTTAATTGCGCCAGGGATTGACTTTTCTATAGTAAATTATTCAAAAAATAATTTTATACTGTCACAAATTTTAATTGCGCCAGGGATTGACTTTTCTATAGTAAATTTTTCAAAAAATAATTTTATACTGTCGCAAATTTTAATTGCGCCAGGGATTGACTTTTCTATAGTAAATTATTCAAAAACTAATTTTATACTGTCACAAATTTTAATTGCGCCAGGGATTGACTTTTCTATAGTAAATTATTCAAAAAATAATTTTATACTGTCACAAATTTTAATTACGCCAGGGATTGCCTTTTCTATAGTAAATTATTCAAAAACTAATTTTCAACTGTCACAAATTTTAATTGCGCCAGGGATTGACTTTTCTATAGTAAATTATTCAAAAAATAATTTTCAACTGTCACAAATTTTAATTACGCCAGGGATTGACTTTTCTATAGTAAATTATTCAAAAACTAATTTTCAACTGTCACAAATTTTAATTACGCCAGGGATTGCCTTTTCTATAGTAAATTATTCAAAAAATAATTTTCAACTGTCAAAAATTTTAATTGCGCCAGGGATTGACTTTTCTATAGTAAATTATTCAAAAAATAATTTTCAACTGTCACAAATTTTAATTACGCCAGGGATTGACTTTTCTATAGTAAATTATTCAAAAAATAATTTTATACTGTCGCAAATTTTAATTACGCCAGGGATTGACTTTTCTATAGTAAATTATTCAAAAAATAATTTTATACTGTCGCAAATTTTAATTACGCCAGGGATTGACTTTTCTATAGTAAATTATTCAAAAACTAATTTTATACTGTCGCAAATTTTAATTGCGCCAGGGATTGACTTTTCTATAGTAAATTATTCAAAAAATAATTTTATACTGTCACAAATTTTAATTGCGCCAGGGATTGACTTTTCTATAGTAAATTTTTCAAAAAATAATTTTATACTGTCGCAAATTTTAATTGCGCCAGGGATTGACTTTTCTATAGTAAATTATTCAAAAACTAATTTTATACTGTCACAAATTTTAATTGCGCCAGGGATTGACTTTTCTATAGTAAATTATTCAAAAAATAATTTTCAACTGTCACAAATTTTAATTACGCCAGGGATTGACTTTTCTATAGTAAATTATTCAAAAACTAATTTTCAACTGTCACAAATTTTAATTACGCCAGGGATTGCCTTTTCTATAGTAAATTATTCAAAAAATAATTTTCAACTGTCACAAATTTTAATTGCGCCAGGGATTGACTTTTCTATAGTAAATTATTCAAAAAATAATTTTATACTGTCGCAAATTTTAAATATCCCAGGGATTGCCTTTTCTATAGTAAATTATTCAAAAACTAATTTTCAACTGTCACAAATTTTAATTGCGCCAGGGATTGACTTTTCTATAGTAAATTATTCAAAAACTAATTTTATACTGTCGCAAATTTTAATTACGCCAGGGATTGCCTTTTCTATAGTAAATTATTCAAAAACTAATTTTCAACTGTCACAAATTTTAATTGCGCCAGGGATTGCCTTTTCTATAGTAAATTATTCAAAAACTAATTTTATACTGTCGCAAATTTTAATTACGCCAGGGATTGCCTTTTCTATAGTAAATTATTCAAAAAATAATTTTATACTGTCACAAATTTTAATTACGCCAGGGATTGCCTTTTCTATAGTAAATTATTCAAAAACTAATTTTCAACTGTCACAAATTTTAATTACGCCAGGGATTGCCTTTTCTATAGTAAATTATTCAAAAAATAATTTTATACTGTCACAAATTTTAATTGCGCCAGGGATTGCCTTTTCTATAGTAAATTATTCAAAAAATAATTTTCAACTGTCACAAATTTTAATTACGCCAGGGATTGACTTTTCTATAGTAAATTATTCAAAAACTAATTTTCAACTGTCACAAATTTTAATTGCGCCAGGGATTGACTTTTCTATAGTAAATTATTCAAAAAATAATTTTCAACTGTCACAAATTTTAATTACGCCAGGGATTGACTTTTCTATAGTAAATTATTCAAAAAATAATTTTCAACTGTCACAAATTTTAATTGCGCCAGGGATTGACTTTTCTATAGTAAATTATTCAAAAAATAATTTTCAACTGTCACAAATTTTAATTGCGCCAGGGATTGACTTTTCTATAGTAAATTATTCAAAAAATAATTTTCAACTGTCACAAATTTTAATTGCGCCAGGGATTGACTTTTCTATAGTAAATTATTCAAAAAATAATTTTCAACTGTCACAAATTTTAATTACGCCAGGGATTGACTTTTCTATAGTAAATTATTCAAAAAATAATTTTATACTGTCACAAATTTTAATTGCGCCAGGGATTGCCTTTTCTATAGTAAATTATTCAAAAACTAATTTTATACTGTCGCAAATTTTAATTGCGCCAGGGATTGCCTTTTCTATAGTAAATTATTCAAAAAATAATTTTCAACTGTCACAAATTTTAATTACGCCAGGGATTGACTTTTCTATAGTAAATTATTCAAAAACTAATTTTCAACTGTCACAAATTTTAATTGCGCCAGGGATTGACTTTTCTATAGTAAATTATTCAAAAAATAATTTTCAACTGTCACAAATTTTAATTACGCCAGGGATTGACTTTTCTATAGTAAATTATTCAAAAAATAATTTTCAACTGTCACAAATTTTAATTGCGCCAGGGATTGACTTTTCTATAGTAAATTATTCAAAAAATAATTTTATACTGTCGCAAATTTTAATTGCGCCAGGGATTGACTTTTCTATAGTAAATTATTCAAAACTAATTTTATACTGTCACAAATTTTAATTGCGCCAGGGATTGACTTTTCTATAGTAAATTATTCAAAAAATAATTTTCAACTGTCGCAAATTTTAAATATCCCAGGGATTGCCTTTTCTATAGTAAATTTTTCAAAAACTAATTTTATACTGTCACAAATTTTAATTACACCAGGGATTGACTTTTCTATAGTAAATTATTCAAAAAATAATTTTATACTGTCACAAATTTTAATTTCGCCAGGGATTGCCTTTTCTATAGTAAATTATTCAAAAACTAATTTTATACTGTCGCAAATTTTAATTGCGCCAGGGATTGACTTTTCTATAGTAAATTATTCAAAAAATAATTTTCAACTGTCACAAATTTTAATTACGCCAGGGATTGACTTTTCTATAGTAAATTATTCAAAAACTAATTTTCAACTGTCACAAATTTTAATTGCGCCAGGGATTGACTTTTCTATAGTAAATTATTCAAAAAATAATTTTCAACTGTCGCAAATTTTAAATATCCCAGGGATTGCCTTTTCTATAGTAAATTTTTCAAAAACTAATTTTATACTGTCACAAATTTTAATTACACCAGGGATTGACTTTTCTATAGTAAATTATTCAAAAAATAATTTTATACTGTCGCAAATTTTAATTACGCCAGGGATTGACTTTTCTATAGTAAATTATTCAAAAAATAATTTTCAACTGTCACAAATTTTAATTGCGCCAGGGATTGACTTTTCTATAGTAAATTATTCAAAAAATAATTTTCAACTGTCACAAATTTTAATTACACCAGGGATTGACTTTTCTATAGTAAATTATTCAAAAAATAATTTTCAACTGTCACAAATTTTAATTGCGCCAGGGATTGACTTTTCTATAGTAAATTATTCAAAAAATAATTTTCAACTGTCACAAATTTTAATTGCGCCAGGGATTGACTTTTCTATAGTAAATTATTCAAAAAATAATTTTCAACTGTCACAAATTTTAATTACGCCAGGGATTGACTTTTCTATAGTAAATTATTCAAAAAATAATTTTATACTGTCACAAATTTTAATTGCGCCAGGGATTGACTTTTCTATAGTAAATTATTCAAAAAATAATTTTCAACTGTCACAAATTTTAATTACGCCAGGGATTGACTTTTCTATAGTAAATTATTCAAAAACTAATTTTATACTGTCACAAATTTTAATTACGCCAGGGATTGACTTTTCTATAGTAAATTATTCAAAAACTAATTTTATACTGTCGCAAATTTTAATTACGCCAGGGATTGCCTTTTCTATAGTAAATTATTCAAAAAATAATTTTATACTGTCGCAAATTTTAATTGCGCCAGGGATTGCCTTTTCTATAGTAAATTATTCAAAAACTAATTTTATACTGTCACAAATTTTAATTGCGCCAGGGATTGACTTTTCTATAGTAAATTATTCAAAAAATAATTTTATACTGTCACAAATTTTAATTGCGCCAGGGATTGACTTTTCTATAGTAAATTATTCAAAAAATAATTTTCAACTGTCACAAATTTTAATTACGCCAGGGATTGACTTTTCTATAGTAAATTATTCAAAAACTAATTTTATACTGTCGCAAATTTTAAATATCCCTGGGATTGCCTTTTCTATAGTAAATTATTCAAAAAATAATTTTATACTGTCGCAAATTTTAATTGCGCCAGGGATTGCCTTTTCTATAGTAAATTATTCAAAAACTAATTTTATACTGTCGCAAATTTTAAATATCCCAGGGATTGCCTTTTCTATAGTAAATTTTTCAAAAACTAATTTTATACTGTCACAAATTTTAATTACGCCAGGGATTGACTTTTCTATAGTAAATTATTCAAAAACTAATTTTATACTGTCGCAAATTTTAAATATCCCAGGGATTGCCTTTTCTATAGTAAATTATTCAAAAAATAATTTTCAACTGTCACAAATTTTAATTACGCCAGGGATTGACTTTTCTATAGTAAATTATTCAAAAACTAATTTTATACTGTCACAAATTTTAATTGCGCCAGGGATTGACTTTTCTATAGTAAATTATTCAAAAACTAATTTTATACTGTCGCAAATTTTAAATATCCCAGGGATTGCCTTTTCTATAGTAAATTATTCAAAAAATAATTTTCAACTGTCACAAATTTTAATTACGCCAGGGATTGACTTTTCTATAGTAAATTATTCAAAAACTAATTTTATACTGTCGCAAATTTTAAATATCCCAGGGATTGCCTTTTCTATAGTAAATTATTCAAAAAATAATTTTCAACTGTCACAAATTTTAATTACGCCAGGGATTGACTTTTCTATAGTAAATTATTCAAAAACTAATTTTATACTGTCACAAATTTTAATTGCGCCAGGGATTGCCTTTTCTATAGTAAATTTTTCAAAAAATAATTTTCAACTGTCACAAATTTTAATTACGCCAGGGATTGCCTTTTCTATAGTAAATTATTCAAAAACTAATTTTATACTGTCGCAAATTTTAATTACGCCAGGGATTGCCTTTTCTATAGTAAATTATTCAAAAAATAATTTTCAACTGTCACAAATTTTAATTACGCCAGGGATTGCCTTTTCTATAGTAAATTATTCAAAAAATAATTTTCAACTGTCACAAATTTTAATTGCGCCAGGGATTGACTTTTCTATAGTAAATTATTCAAAAAATAATTTTATACTGTCACAAATTTTAATTGCGCCAGGGATTGACTTTTCTATAGTAAATTTTTCAAAAACTAATTTTATACTGTCACAAATTTTAATTACGCCAGGGATTGCCTTTTCTATAGTAAATTATTCAAAAACTAATTTTATACTGTCGCAAATTTTAATTACGCCAGGGATTGCCTTTTCTATAGTAAATTATTCAAAAAATAATTTTCAACTGTCACAAATTTTAATTACGCCAGGGATTGCCTTTTCTATAGTAAATTATTCAAAAAATAATTTTCAACTGTCACAAATTTTAATTGCGCCAGGGATTGCCTTTTCTATAGTAAATTTTTCAAAAAATAATTTTCAACTGTCACAAATTTTAATTGCGCCAGGGATTGACTTTTCTATAGTAAATTATTCAAAAACTAATTTTCAACTGTCACAAATTTTAATTGCGCCAGGGATTGCCTTTTCTATAGTAAATTATTCAAAAACTAATTTTATACTGTCGCAAATTTTAAATATCCCAGGGATTGCCTTTTCTATAGTAAATTATTCAAAAACTAATTTTCAACTGTCACAAATTTTAATTGCGCCAGGGATTGACTTTTCTATAGTAAATTATTCAAAAACTAATTTTATACTGTCGCAAATTTTAAATATCCCAGGGATTGCCTTTTATATAGTAAATTTTTCAAAAAATAATTTTCAACTGTCACAAATTTTAATTACGCCAGGGATTGCCTTTTCTATAGTAAATTATTCAAAAACTAATTTTATACTGTCACAAATTTTAATTGCGCCAGGGATTGACTTTTCTATAGTAAATTATTCAAAAACTAATTTTATACTGTCGCAAATTTTAAATATCCCAGGGATTGCCTTTTCTATAGTAAATTATTCAAAAACTAATTTTATACTGTCACAAATTTTAATTGCGCCAGGGATTGCCTTTTATATAGTAAATTTTTCAAAAAATAATTTTATACTGTCGCAAATTTTAAATATCCCAGGGATTGCCTTTTCTATAGTAAATTATTCAAAAAATAATTTTATACTGTCACAAATTTTAATTGCGCCAGGGATTGACTTTTCTATAGTAAATTATTCAAAAACTAATTTTATACTGTCGCAAATTTTAATTACGCCAGGGATTGACTTTTCTATAGTAAATTATTCAAAAACTAATTTTATACTGTCGCAAATTTTAATTACGCCAGGGATTGCCTTTTCTATAGTAAATTATTCAAAAAATAATTTTATACTGTCGCAAATTTTAATTACGCCAGGGATTGCCTTTTCTATAGTAAATTATTCAAAAACTAATTTTATACTGTCGCAAATTTTAAATATCCCAGGGATTGCCTTTTCTATAGTAAATTATTCAAAAACTAATTTTATACTGTCACAAATTTTAATTGCGCCAGGGATTGACTTTTCTATAGTAAATTATTCAAAAACTAATTTTATACTGTCGCAAATTTTAAATATCCCAGGGATTGCCTTTTCTATAGTAAATTATTCAAAAAATAATTTTATACTGTCACAAATTTTAATTGCGCCAGGGATTGACTTTTCTATAGTAAATTATTCAAAAACTAATTTTATACTGTCGCAAATTTTAAATATCCCAGGGATTGCCTTTTATATAGTAAATTTTTCAAAAAATAATTTTCAACTGTCACAAATTTTAATTACGCCAGGGATTGCCTTTTCTATAGTAAATTATTCAAAAACTAATTTTATACTGTCACAAATTTTAATTGCGCCAGGGATTGACTTTTCTATAGTAAATTATTCAAAAACTAATTTTATACTGTCGCAAATTTTAATTGCGCCAGGGATTGACTTTTCTATAGTAAATTATTCAAAAACTAATTTTATACTGTCACAAATTTTAATTGCGCCAGGGATTGACTTTTCTATAGTAAATTATTCAAAAACTAATTTTATACTGTCGCAAATTTTAAATATCCCAGGGATTGCCTTTTCTATAGTAAATTATTCAAAAAATAATTTTATACTGTCACAAATTTTAATTGCGCCAGGGATTGACTTTTCTATAGTAAATTATTCAAAAAATAATTTTCAACTGTCACAAATTTTAATTACGCCAGGGATTGACTTTTCTATAGTAAATTATTCAAAAACTAATTTTATACTGTCACAAATTTTAATTGCGCCAGGGATTGACTTTTCTATAGTAAATTATTCAAAAAATAATTTTCAACTGTCACAAATTTTAATTACGCCAGGGATTGACTTTTCTATAGTAAATTATTCAAAAACTAATTTTATACTGTCACAAATTTTAATTGCGCCAGGGATTGACTTTTCTATAGTAAATTATTCAAAAACTAATTTTATACTGTCGCAAATTTTAAATATCCCAGGGATTGCCTTTTCTATAGTAAATTATTCAAAAAATAATTTTCAACTGTCACAAATTTTAATTGCGCCAGGGATTGCCTTTTCTATAGTAAATTTTTCAAAAACTAATTTTATACTGTCACAAATTTTAATTACGCCAGGGATTGACTTTTCTATAGTAAATTATTCAAAAAACAATTTTATACTGTCGCAAATTTTAATTACGCCAGGGATTGCCTTTTCTATAGTAAATTATTCAAAAACTAATTTTATACTGTCGCAAATTTTAATTACGCCAGGGATTGCCTTTTCTATAGTAAATTATTCAAAAACTAATTTTATACTGTCGCAAATTTTAATTACGCCAGGGATTGCCTTTTCTATAGTAAATTATTCAAAAACTAATTTTATACTGTCGCAAATTTTAATTACGCCAGGGATTGCCTTTTCTATAGTAAATTATTCAAAAAATAATTTTCAACTGTCACAAATTTTAATTGCGCCAGGGATTGACTTTTCTATAGTAAATTATTCAAAAAATAATTTTATACTGTCACAAATTTTAATTGCGCCAGGGATTGACTTTTCTATAGTAAATTATTCAAAAAATAATTTTATACTGTCACAAATTTTAATTACGCCAGGGATTGACTTTTCTATAGTAAATTATTCAAAAAATAATTTTATACTGTCGCAAATTTTAAATATCCCAGGGATTGCCTTTTCTATAGTAAATTATTCAAAAAATAATTTTATACTGTCACAAATTTTAATTGCGCCAGGGATTGACTTTTCTATAGTTAATTATTCAAAAAATAATTTTCAACTGTCACAAATTTTAATTACGCCAGGGATTGACTTTTCTATAGTAAATTATTCAAAAACTAATTTTATACTGTCACAAATTTTAATTGCGCCAGGGATTGACTTTTCTATAGTAAATTATTCAAAAACTAATTTTATACTGTCGCAAATTTTAAATATCCCAGGGATTGCCTTTTCTATAGTAAATTATTCAAAAAATAATTTTATACTGTCACAAATTTTAATTGCGCCAGGGATTGACTTTTCTATAGTAAATTATTCAAAAAATAATTTTCAACTGTCACAAATTTTAATTGCGCCAGGGATTGCCTTTTCTATAGTAAATTATTCAAAAACTAATTTTATACTGTCGCAAATTTTAATTGCGCCAGGGATTGACTTTTCTATAGTAAATTATTCAAAAACTAATTTTATACTGTCACAAATTTTAATTGCGCCAGGGATTGACTTTTCTATAGTAAATTATTCAAAAACTAATTTTATACTGTCGCAAATTTTAAATATCCCAGGGATTGCCTTTTCTATAGTAAATTATTCAAAAAATAATTTTATACTGTCACAAATTTTAATTGCGCCAGGGATTGACTTTTCTATAGTAAATTATTCAAAAACTAATTTTATACTGTCGCAAATTTTAAATATCCCAGGGATTGCCTTTTCTATAGTAAATTATTCAAAAAATAATTTTATACTGTCACAAATTTTAATTGCGCCAGGGATTGACTTTTCTATAGTAAATTATTCAAAAAATAATTTTCAACTGTCACAAATTTTAATTACGCCAGGGATTGACTTTTCTATAGTAAATTATTCAAAAACTAATTTTATACTGTCACAAATTTTAATTGCGCCAGGGATTGACTTTTCTATAGTAAATTATTCAAAAACTAATTTTATACTGTCGCAAATTTTAAATATCCCAGGGATTGCCTTTTCTATAGTAAATTATTCAAAAAATAATTTTCAACTGTCACAAATTTTAATTGCGCCAGGGATTGCCTTTTCTATAGTAAATTATTCAAAAACTAATTTTATACTGTCGCAAATTTTAATTACGCCAGGGATTGCCTTTTCTATAGTAAATTATTCAAAAAATAATTTTCAACTGTCACAAATTTTAATTGCGCCAGGGATTGACTTTTCTATAGTAAATTATTCAAAAAATAATTTTATACTGTCACAAATTTTAATTGCGCCAGGGATTGACTTTTCTATAGTAAATTATTCAAAAACTAATTTTATACTGTCGCAAATTTTAATTACGCCAGGGATTGCCTTTTCTATAGTAAATTATTCAAAAAATAATTTTCAACTGTCACAAATTTTAATTGCGCCAGGGATTGACTTTTCTATAGTAAATTATTCAAAAAATAATTTTATACTGTCACAAATTTTAATTGCGCCAGGGATTGACTTTTCTATAGTAAATTAATCAAAAAATAATTTTATACTGTCACAAATTTTAATTACGCCAGGGATTGACTTTTCTATAGTAAATTATTCAAAAAATAATTTTATACTGTCGCAAATTTTAAATATCCCAGGGATTGCCTTTTCTATAGTAAATTATTCAAAAAATAATTTTATACTGTCACAAATTTTAATTGCGCCAGGGATTGACTTTTCTATAGTAAATTATTCAAAAAATAATTTTCAACTGTCACAAATTTTAATTACGCCAGGGATTGACTTTTCTATAGTAAATTATTCAAAAACTAATTTTATACTGTCACAAATTTTAATTGCGCCAGGGATTGACTTTTCTATAGTAAATTATTCAAAAACTAATTTTATACTGTCGCAAATTTTAAATATCCCAGGGATTGCCTTTTCTATAGTAAATTATTCAAAAAATAATTTTATACTGTCACAAATTTTAATTGCGCCAGGGATTGACTTTTCTATAGTAAATTATTCAAAAAATAATTTTCAACTGTCACAAATTTTAATTGCGCCAGGGATTGCCTTTTCTATAGTAAATTATTCAAAAACTAATTTTATACTGTCGCAAATTTTAATTGCGCCAGGGATTGACTTTTCTATAGTAAATTATTCAAAAACTAATTTTATACTGTCACAAATTTTAATTGCGCCAGGGATTGACTTTTCTATAGTAAATTATTCAAAAACTAATTTTATACTGTCGCAAATTTTAAATATCCCAGGGATTGCCTTTTCTATAGTAAATTATTCAAAAAATAATTTTATACTGTCACAAATTTTAATTGCGCCAGGGATTGACTTTTCTATAGTAAATTATTCAAAAACTAATTTTATACTGTCGCAAATTTTAAATATCCCAGGGATTGCCTTTTCTATAGTAAATTATTCAAAAAATAATTTTATACTGTCACAAATTTTAATTGCGCCAGGGATTGACTTTTCTATAGTAAATTATTCAAAAAATAATTTTCAACTGTCACAAATTTTAATTACGCCAGGGATTGACTTTTCTATAGTAAATTATTCAAAAACTAATTTTATACTGTCACAAATTTTAATTGCGCCAGGGATTGACTTTTCTATAGTAAATTATTCAAAAACTAATTTTATACTGTCGCAAATTTTAAATATCCCAGGGATTGCCTTTTCTATAGTAAATTATTCAAAAAATAATTTTCAACTGTCACAAATTTTAATTGCGCCAGGGATTGCCTTTTCTATAGTAAATTTTTCAAAAACTAATTTTATACTGTCACAAATTTTAATTACGCCAGGGATTGACTTTTCTATAGTAAATTATTCAAAAAATAATTTTATACTGTCGCAAATTTTAATTACGCCAGGGATTGCCTTTTCTATAGTAAATTATTCAAAAACTAATTTTATACTGTCGCAAATTTTAATTACGCCAGGGATTGCCTTTTCTATAGTAAATTATTCAAAAACTAATTTTATACTGTCGCAAATTTTAATTACGCCAGGGATTGCCTTTTCTATAGTAAATTATTCAAAAAATAATTTTATACTGTCGCAAATTTTAATTACGCCAGGGATTGCCTTTTCTATAGTAAATTATTCAAAAAATAATTTTCAACTGTCACAAATTTTAATTGCGCCAGGGATTGACTTTTCTATAGTAAATTATTCAAAAAATAATTTTATACTGTCACAAATTTTAATTGCGCCAGGGATTGACTTTTCTATAGTAAATTATTCAAAAAATAATTTTATACTGTCACAAATTTTAATTACGCCAGGGATTGACTTTTCTATAGTAAATTATTCAAAAAATAATTTTATACTGTCGCAAATTTTAAATATCCCAGGGATTGCCTTTTCTATAGTAAATTATTCAAAAAATAATTTTATACTGTCAGAAATTTTAATTGCGCCAGGGATTGACTTTTCTATAGTAAATTATTCAAAAACTAATTTTATACTGTCGCAAATTTTAATTACGCCAGGGATTGACTTTTCTATAGTAAATTATTCAAAAACTAATTTTATACTGTCGCAAATTTTAATTACGCCAGGGATTGCCTTTTCTATAGTAAATTATTCAAAAAATAATTTTATACTGTCGCAAATTTTAATTACGCCAGGGATTGCCTTTTCTATAGTAAATTATTCAAAAAATAATTTTCAACTGTCACAAATTTTAAATATCCCAGGGATTGCCTTTTCTATAGTAAATTATTCAAAAACTAATTTTATACTGTCACAAATTTTAATTGCGCCAGGGATTGACTTTTCTATAGTAAATTATTCAAAAACTAATTTTATACTGTCGCAAATTTTAAATATCCCAGGGATTGACTTTTCTATAGTAAATTATTCAAAAACTATTTTTATACTGTCGCAAATTTTAAATATCCCAGGGATTGCCTTTTCTATAGTAAATTATTCAAAAAATAATTTTATACTGTCACAAATTTTAATTGCGCCAGGGATTGACTTTTCTATAGTAAATTATTCAAAAACTAATTTTATACTGTCGCAAATTTTAAATATCCCAGGGATTGCCTTTTATATAGTAAATTTTTCAAAAAATAATTTTCAACTGTCACAAATTTTAATTACGCCAGGGATTGCCTTTTCTATAGTAAATTATTCAAAAACTAATTTTATACTGTCACAAATTTTAATTGCGCCAGGGATTGACTTTTCTATAGTAAATTATTCAAAAACTAATTTTATACTGTCGCAAATTTTAATTGCGCCAGGGATTGACTTTTCTATAGTAAATTATTCAAAAACTAATTTTATACTGTCGCAAATTTTAATTACGCCAGGGATTGCCTTTTCTATAGTAAATTATTCAAAAAATAATTTTCAACTGTCACAAATTTTAATTGCGCCAGGGATTGACTTTTCTATAGTAAATTATTCAAAAAATAATTTTATACTGTCACAAATTTTAATTGCGCCAGGGATTGACTTTTCTATAGTAAATTATTCAAAAAATAATTTTCAACTGTCACAAATTTTAATTGCGCCAGGGATTGCCTTTTCTATAGTAAATTATTCAAAAAATAATTTTCAACTGTCACAAATTTTAATTGCGCCAGGGATTGCCTTTTCTATAGTAAATTTTTCAAAAAATAATTTTCAACTGTCACAAATTTTAATTGCGCCAGGGATTGACTTTTCTATAGTAAATTATTCAAAAACTAATTTTATACTGTCACAAATTTTAATTGCGCCAGGGATTGACTTTTCTATAGTAAATTATTCAAAAACTAATTTTATACTGTCGCAAATTTTAAATATCCCAGGGATTGCCTTTTCTATAGTAAATTATTCAAAAAATAATTTTCAACTGTCACAAATTTTAATTGCGCCAGGGATTGACTTTTCTATAGTAAATTTTTCAAAAACTAATTTTATACTGTCGCAAATTTTAAATATCCCAGGGATTGCCTTTTCTATAGTAAATTATTCAAAAAATAATTTTATACTGTCACAAATTTTAATTGCGCCAGGGATTGACTTTTCTATAGTAAATTATTCAAAAAATAATTTTATACTGTCACAAATTTTAATTGCGCCAGCGATTGACTTTTCTATAGTAAATTATTCAAAAAATAATTTTCAACTGTCACAAATTTTAATTGCGCCAGGGATTGCCTTTTCTATAGTAAATTATTCAAAAACTAATTTTATACTGTCGCAAATTTTAATTGCGCCAGGGATTGACTTTTCTATAGTAAATTATTCAAAAACTAATTTTATACTGTCACAAATTTTAATTGCGCCAGGGATTGACTTTTCTATAGTAAATTATTCAAAAACTAATTTTATACTGTCGCAAATTTTAAATATCCCAGGGATTGCCTTTTATATAGTAAATTTTTCAAAAAATAATTTTCAACTGTCACAAATTTTAATTACGCCAGGGATTGACTTTTCTATAGTAAATTATTCAAAAAATAATTTTATACTGTCACAAATTTTAATTGCGCCAGGGATTGACTTTTCTATAGTAAATTATTCAAAAACTAATTTTATACTGTCGCAAATTTTAAATATCCCAGGGATTGCCTTTTCTATAGTAAATTATTCAAAAAATAATTTTATACTGTCACAAATTTTAATTGCGCCAGGGATTGACTTTTCTATAGTAAATTATTCAAAAACTAATTTTATACTGTCGCAAATTTTAAATATCCCAGGGATTGCCTTTTCTATAGTAAATTATTCAAAAAATAATTTTATACTGTCACAAATTTTAATTGCGCCAGGGATTGACTTTTCTATAGTAAATTATTCAAAAACTAATTTTATACTGTCGCAAATTTTAAATATCCCAGGGATTGCCTTTTCTATAGTAAATTATTCAAAAAATAATTTTATACTGTCACAAATTTTAATTGCGCCAGGGATTGACTTTTCTATAGTAAATTATTCAAAAAATAATTTTCAACTGTCACAAATTTTAATTACGCCAGGGATTGACTTTTCTATAGTAAATTTTTCAAAAAATAATTTTCAACTGTCACAAATTTTAATTACGCCAGGGATTGCCTTTTCTATAGTAAATTATTCAAAAACTAATTTTATACTGTCACAATTTTTAATTGCGCCAGGGATTGACTTTTCTATAGTAAATTATTCAAAAACTAATTTTATACTGTCGCAAATTTTAAATATCCCAGGGATTGCCTTTTCTATAGTAAATTATTCAAAAAATAATTTTCAACTGTCACAAATTTTAATTGCGCCAGGGATTGACTTTTCTATAGTAAATTATTCAAAAAATAATTTTATACTGTCACAAATTTTAATTGCGCCAGGGATTGACTTTTCTATAGTAAATTATTCAAAAAATAATTTTATACTGTCACAAATTTTAATTGCGCCAGGGATTGACTTTTCTATAGTAAATTATTCAAAAACTAATTTTATACTGTCGCAAATTTTAAATATCCCAGGGATTGCCTTTTCTATAGTAAATTATTCAAAAAATAATTTTATACTGTCACAAATTTTAATTGCGCCAGGGATTGACTTTTCTATAGTAAATTATTCAAAAACTAATTTTATACTGTCGCAAATTTTAAATATCCCAGGGATTGACTTTTCTATAGTAAATTATTCAAAAAATAATTTTCAACTGTCACAAATTTTAATTGCGCCAGGGATTGACTTTTCTATAGTAAATTATTCAAAAACTAATTTTATACTGTCGCAAATTTTAATTGCGCCAGGGATTGACTTTTCTATAGTAAATTATTCAAAAAATAATTTTATACTGTCACAAATTTTAATTGCGCCAGGGATTGACTTTTCTATAGTAAATTATTCAAAAACTAATTTTATACTGTCGCAAATTTTAATTACGCCAGGGATTGCCTTTTCTATAGTAAATTATTCAAAAACTAATTTTATACTGTCGCAAATTTTAAATATCCCAGGGATTGCCTTTTCTATAGTAAATTATTCAAAAAATAATTTTCAACTGTCACAAATTTTAATTGCGCCAGGGATTGACTTTTCTATAGTAAATTATTCAAAAACTAATTTTATACTGTCACATATTTTAATTGCGCCAGGGATTGACTTTTCTATAGTAAATTATTCAAAAACTAATTTTATACTGTCGCAAATTTTAAATATCCCAGGGATTGCCTTTTCTATAGTAAATTATTCAAAAACTAATTTTATACTGTCGCAAATTTTAATTACGCCAGGGATTGCCTTTTCTATAGTAAATTATTCAAAAAATAATTTTCAACTGTCACAAATTTTAATTGCGCCAGGGATTGCCTTTTCTATAGTAAATTTTTCAAAAAATAATTTTCAACTGTCACAAATTTTAATTGCGCCAGGGATTGACTTTTCTATAGTAAATTATTCAAAAAATAATTTTATACTGTCACAAATTTTAATTGCGCCAGGGATTGACTTTTCTATAGTAAATTATTCAAAAACTAATTTTATACTGTCGCAAATTTTAATTACGCCAGGGATTGCCTTTTCTATAGTAAATTATTCAAAAACTAATTTTATACTGTCGCAAATTTTAATTACGCCAGGGATTGCCTTTTCTATAGTAAATTATTCAAAAAATAATTTTATACTGTCACAAATTTTAATTGCGCCAGGGATTGACTTTTCTATAGTAAATTATTCAAAAAATAATTTTATACTGTCGCAAATTTTAAATATCCCAGGGATTGCCTTTTCTATAGTAAATTATTCAAAAAATAATTTTCAACTGTCACAAATTTTAATTGCGCCAGGGATTGCCTTTTCTATAGTAAATTTTTCAAAAACTAATTTTATACTGTCACAAATTTTAATTACGCCAGGGATTGACTTTTCTATAGTAAATTATTCAAAAAATAATTTTATACTGTCGCAAATTTTAATTACGCCAGGGATTGCCTTTTCTATAGTAAATTATTCAAAAACTAATTTTATACTGTCGCAAATTTTAATTACGCCAGGGATTGCCTTTTCTATAGTAAATTATTCAAAAACTAATTTTATACTGTCGCAAATTTTAATTACGCCAGGGATTGCCTTTTCTATAGTAAATTATTCAAAAACTAATTTTATACTGTCGCAAATTTTAATTACGCCAGGGATTGCCTTTTCTATAGTAAATTATTCAAAAAATAATTTTCAACTGTCACAAATTTTAATTGCGCCAGGGATTGACTTTTCTATAGTAAATTATTCAAAAAATAATTTTATACTGTCACAAATTTTAATTGCGCCAGGGATTGACTTTTCTATAGTAAATTATTCAAAAAATAATTTTATACTGTCACAAATTTTAATTACGCCAGGGATTGACTTTTCTATAGTAAATTATTCAAAAAATAATTTTATACTGTCGCAAATTTTAAATATCCCAGGGATTGCCTTTTCTATAGTAAATTATTCAAAAAATAATTTTATACTGTCACAAATTTTAATTGCGCCAGGGATTGACTTTTCTATAGTAAATTATTCAAAAACTAATTTTATACTGTCGCAAATTTTAATTACGCCAGGGATTGACTTTTCTATAGTAAATTATTCAAAAACTAATTTTATACTGTCGCAAATTTTAATTACGCCAGGGATTGCCTTTTCTATAGTAAATTATTCAAAAAATAATTTTATACTGTCGCAAATTTTAATTACGCCAGGGATTGCCTTTTCTATAGTAAATTATTCAAAAAATAATTTTCAACTGTCACAAATTTTAAATATCCCAAGGATTGCCTTTTCTATAGTAAATTATTCAAAAACTAATTTTATACTGTCACAAATTTTAATTGCGCCAGGGATTGACTTTTCTATAGTAAATTATTCAAAAACTAATTTTATACTGTCGCAAATTTTAAATATCCCAGGGATTGACTTTTCTATAGTAAATTATTCAAAAACTAATTTTATACTGTCGCAAATTTTAAATATCCCAGGGATTGCCTTTTCTATAGTAAATTATTCAAAAAATATTTTTATACTGTCACAAATTTTAATTGCGCCAGGGATTGACTTTTCTATAGTAAATTATTCAAAAACTAATTTTATACTGTCGCAAATTTTAAATATCCCAGGGATTGCCTTTTATATAGTAAATTTTTCAAAAAATAATTTTCAACTGTCACAAATTTTAATTACGCCAGGGATTGCCTTTTCTATAGTAAATTATTCAAAAACTAATTTTATACTGTCACAAATTTTAATTGCGCCAGGGATTGACTTTTCTATAGTAAATTATTCAAAAACTAATTTTATACTGTCGCAAATTTTAATTGCGCCAGGGATTGACTTTTCTATAGTAAATTATTCAAAAACTAATTTTATACTGTCACAAATTTTAATTGCGCCAGGGATTGACTTTTCTATAGTAAATTATTCAAAAACTAATTTTATACTGTCGCAAATTTTAAATATCCCAGGGATTGCCTTTTCTATAGTAAATTATTCAAAAAATAATTTTATACTGTCACAAATTTTAATTGCGCCAGGGATTGACTTTTCTATAGTAAATTAATCAAAAAATAATTTTCAACTGTCACAAATTTTAATTACGCCAGGGATTGACTTTTCTATAGTAAATTATTCAAAAACTAATTTTATACTGTCACAAATTTTAATTGCGCCAGGGATTGACTTTTCTATAGTAAATTATTCAAAAAATAATTTTCAACTGTCACAAATTTTAATTACGCCAGGGATTGACTTTTCTATAGTAAATTATTCAAAAAATAATTTTATACTGTCGCAAATTTTAATTACGCCAGGGATTGCCTTTTCTATAGTAAATTATTCAAAAACTAATTTTCAACTGTCACAAATTTTAATTGCGCCAGGGATTGCCTTTTCTATAGTAAATTATTCAAAAACTAATTTTATACTGTCGCAAATTTTAATTGCGCCAGGGATTGCCTTTTCTATAGTAAATTATTCAAAAACTAATTTTATACTGTCGCAAATTTTAATTACGCCAGGGATTGCCTTTTCTATAGTAAATTATTCAAAAACTAATTTTATACTGTCGCAAATTTTAAATATCCCAGGGATTGCCTTTTCTATAGTAAATTATTCAAAAAATAATTTTCAACTGTCACAAATTTTAATTGCGCCAGGGATTGACTTTTCTATAGTAAATTATTCAAAAACTAATTTTATACTGTCGCAAATTTTAATTACGCCAGGGATTGCCTTTTCTATAGTAAATTATTCAAAAACTAATTTTATACTGTCGCAAATTTTAAATATCCCAGGGATTGCCTTTTCTATAGTAAATTATTCAAAAACTAATTTTATACTGTCGCAAATTTTAATTACGCCAGGGATTGCCTTTTCTATAGTAAATTATTCAAAAACTAATTTTATACTGTCGCAAATTTTAATTACGCCAGGGATTGACTTTTCTATAGTAAATTATTCAAAAACTAATTTTATACTGTCACAAATTTTAATTGCGCCAGGGATTGACTTTTCTATAGTAAATTATTCAAAAACTAATTTTATACTGTCGCAAATTTTAATTACGCCAGGGA
>CAWVNZ010002330.1:0-28977 GCA_963930735.1 Dioctria linearis | reverse complement strand
ATTGCTCTGTTAATCTGTTTAAAGATATTGTAATATGCCTAGTAATATATTTCAACATCGCATGCCTACATGCATAAAATGCAACGCATCAATCTCGTAAAACAAACTTTGATATGGGTTCAAACATTTCTGATGGGTGCAACAATTTGCAAAACTCTGAAGTGACGCAAAAGTCAAGTCAATTGAATAAAATTAAAGAAAGTATATCGCATCACTTTCGACCCATGCAAGTGGGACCGGCGACATTAAGCTCACATAAACAAAGCGCCCGTATGGGTCAGTTCTTTTGCAATAAAGAATGTGGAAGCTGGAACAAAACTAGGTGCGAAAAGCAAGGTAAACATACGTAAACATATTTCCCAGTTATCGATTAAGCATAGATTCGTATTAAGTACAGATTTATATATAAATATGTTAGGTTGTCTGAATAAAAGATATAGTCGATAATTGACTTTAACTAAGAACGTTTCAGACGACGTGCTGCTTAGCTTCTCTCGATCCCCTTATACAGGAGTTAGAGCTCTTATAGCTGCTCCACTATTATACAAGAGTAAATGACCACGGGCTTCTCTTCACGACGTATACTATTATCAGAGTAAATACCCGCGGGCTGCTCAGATGTAGTATAATCACTGAACTTACACCAGAACCTCAATTAAGTTATAACAGAGGACATCGCTTATCTAATACGCCTGGTTTGCTAACCATATTTGACGTTTTTTCTTATAATTATGATGATGCAATTTCACGTTCACCTTTATCTTCCAATTCCACACTTTATCTGCCGAGATTCATACCAGTCATTACAGTATAAGTTACATAGCAAAAGAAACTAAATTAAATAGCTAATGACAAAGAATGCAATTTTTTTAATTATTGCTAATACTGACGACTTTTTTAACTATATTACAAATGGTGACTTCTGCGCCCATTTTAAACATTAGACATATTCAAATTAAAAAAACTTGGGAGTGCTTGGAGAATGCCACATAGCATTGGCGACACGTTTAGTTTTTTCCTTCCATCTTTATTTCTGGCTTTCTTTCTTTCTGAAGATTCTGTGGGAAAGTACTTCTTATGACCGTAGATCTCAGCCGCACTTTCCCATCCGAGTAAACACATCACGTTTTATCAAAAAATCCAATATTAATTGTCAACCAAAAAACTCAAATCAGCCTAGCGATCTAGCTACATAAATCGCATTCTCGATCCCCAAAATTAGGAGATTTCATATTACTCGTATTACCCTCAAAGTCAATACCTTGCTAAATCATCTTTTCTCTTCCGGAAACATTTGTTAGTAACATTTAACCCAAAATCGTTTTGAAGATAAATCTTACAATTATACACGTGCTGCTCGCTCTTTCAAAATTCAGAAATGTGTGTAAGATTTGATCATTGATAGACCGAATTTGACATAATTTTTTTACGTTATTCATAAAAGCAAGCTTTGTTTTGCTTTTCTCTTTCTAGTTCCCTAAAGTGAGTGGCAACCTTTTGTGCCACAAAGGTTAGGTATTTGTCGATAAGATTAAGGAAATCTCCACCTTAGAAAAGATAGATTAGGTTGTTATCCCTAAAATGTAGGTAGGTTTTTCTCCCTCAAATGTGGGTAGGTTTTTCTCCCTCAAATGTGGGGAACTTCTGTTTTTTTCCCCTAAAACTTAGGGAATATTCCCTAAAATGTAGGGAATTTTCAAGTTTTCTTTATATTTTTTTCCCTAAAATGTAGGGAATAGGTGATAGCACCACACTCTACCATAGGTGATAGAACACCATCCCCTTTAAAAAAAACATAAGAATGAGCTGAATAGCTAATTTCTTATGGCCATTACTACTAAGTAGTGCGTTGGACATGCTCAAACAAAATTTTGAAAAACAATATATGATTTGTTTCCAAAAGCAATGTGTGAATTATATGAACGAAAATATATTTGCATAAAAATGTAGCATAATACCTAATGTATTTAACTTTCTGTTCCTTGTATCCAATAGAGGTTAAAATTTCCGCAATTTTACGTACTTTATAGGTTTTCTAGTGCCACATACCTAAATTCATTAAATATTCCATTGATTTGGGGAAATTAATTTGATTTTCCCTTTATATCAGAGAAAATTACATTTGTTTTTAGGAAATTACGTGCCTTACATTTAGGGAATAGTCCTATTATTTTCTACAGTGCTTGTTAATGAATAAATGTTATTTTATACAATCAACCAGAAATCCGGAAACACAAAACTGGCGTTAATTCGTGTGGCAGGTTTCTTATATCTGGAGCTACATAACAAGAAATAAGAATCAAATGAATATCGAAAATCAAACCAAGAAGGACAGGACGGAAAATATTTATTTGCGGCAGTCAAGACTAGGAATATCGTGTTATCTTACTTGTATGAGTTAGAAAGAACGTGTATCGAGCACAGAATTCATGTTGACTTCAGATGTTAATGATTCCAAAATTGAAATCAATCATTATGTTTGATGAACTTTCGTCGTTAAAAGAGAATTTCTTCAGCAGATTTTCTTCAACAATACCCTCCATATATTTTGTTATAACTAATGCCTTCCTAAAGTCAATGCTTGCTAGGGTCGTAAGCGAAGAAAATCAAAACTGTTGTTTGTTAATCCTACGTAAGGTACCGTACGGAATTTTAACAATATTTGTTATTATAAATCTCTAACCAAAAATTGCAACCTACTTCGCATTTATTCTCAAATTTTATAATGTACTCCTTATTATTCATAGCAGAGCAGACAGAGAGTCATACAATATAGTTTTAGTATACCAGATGATTTCATCGAAAGCATTTCGGCTAGCATATTTCAGTATACCAGCTCCCATCCATATACGACAATATTACTTATTTGAAATAAAGGTCTTTTTAAAATAGCTGCATATAGCTCTATTTGCCAATGGACGTAGAATTTTCTACTTCTGAAATGCTGTCATTAAGAATTCAATGCCAATTGAACAAAGTGCAAAAAATTTTCGTACTCATCCATTTTTGATGTCCTCAGCTGTTATACATCAGAATAAATTGTCCAGGTAGATTCGTTGTTTTTCAGTTTTTCAGAAGCCTTGTCCTTCTCGTACTCATATTTTGCCGTATTCCAATTTATCCTATATGTATATAAAAATACAAATATATATCCCTTTTATCGCGCATCAAACAAAAAGTCATTCTATGAACAGCGTGAACAGCATGTCCTTAGCACAAATTTGCATTGAATTTGAATTATTAAATTTTATGCAAACAACTGGATTCGACTTGGCGTGTAATGAGAACGAACCTCCTCCGACGGACTATACAGAGTTCACTGTAATTTATTGGGAATCAACTACTCGTATCCCATAGTTTCCGTTAGTGGTGTGTTAATAGATCCTATATAGAATGTTTTTATATTTGCATGTTCGTAGCTTTAGTGTTGTCATGAACCGTGATATCCATTCCCCTTATGGAAGCTTAATTTCACACAGGTGCTGAAAGTTTTCCAGTCTAAAAATACCGGAGCACAGGTAATGCCATTTAATAAAAGGCTTATAATATTTTTGTTCAACCTGGATTTAATTGAAAAAATATATATAAATCATAGGTAGATGCGTATACAAATACTTTTCAAAGTATTGCAAATTTTCCAGATTATTTTTATGGCAGCGAGAAAAATGATCTAAATTTTATTTTTCCCAGACATCGTGAACTAGTTATTAAAAATGAAAAACAGTTTCATCTTCTCATCTTTTATTTTAGCTGACAAAATTTTGGTCTAATAAACATCGCGTACAAGTCTAACAACTGCGATATCCTACAGGTTTTCAAGTACACCAGTGTTACCTTACAGGAAAAACTTTAGCCATCACAGTTTTTGTATGTGTTTTCTTGCACTGAGAGCTTTCTGTCTAATACAGGATTTTCAAACAAAATTCCTGGATACACACGTATTTGCTATGCGATTATAAAGAGAATATCAGAGAATTATGTGTATAGTTTGGTTAGATCTAAAATGCTATAAGCCATGTTCGCGTTTTCATGACGAACTATCGCTATTGTACTGAGCAGCACATAAAAGCAATTGTCGTCATCCAAGGAAATATTCAACATAGAGAACATACATGTATATATGTGAGGGAGAGTTACTTATTTGCATTGATGGAGTCATAACGCCTTTCTATTTGACACATTGCTATTATAATCAGGACATTATGAGTGAGAGTATGCTTCTCATGGCTGTTCTAGAAGGAGCTGAAGACTTATCACTTCAGATTGTTAAAGTTATTAAATTAAATTAAACTATTTAATACGTTTAGTACATTTCAAAGTCATACAGTAAATCAACAGATTTTTTTTCAGCATTACAATTTGTAGCCCCAGGAGCGCGGAAACTATTTAACAATAATTGGAAAGCGAGGAGTAGGTAATAGGACTGTAGCCAGTACAAGGTAAATCGCTCTAAAAAATACTTTCAATTTCTAGATCAATGCTATTTTATCGCTCTTAGTATAATTGGCCTGTTCAACCTAGAGTGTATTAAAAATATCGTAAGAAGAAGAAGGTAACGGAGTAGGAAATTCGTAGCTTAGCGCTTTATAAATCAACAGGTATCCATGGATGCGGAAGAAGATACAAGAAACTATACCTCTAGACTCGAGATGATCTAGGCAAGCTCTGTGCTCCGCGCATTTCAAAATAAACCAAAATCTTCGAAAGATACATGGTAAATTGGAGCGAATGTAAGACCGGCAATGACTTCAGACATATTAGCCTTACCACAATTTTTCTGAAGGCTTTCGAAAGGCTTACGGAGGCATTTACGGATAATATATGCATAGAAAGAGCGACTGCTAAATCAAAATATGCATATTTAAAAAGAAAATTGGTTGAAACTGCGCAACATAATGTACTAGGAGCCATTCAAAAATCAATCGAAGCCGATTGATATACTAAGGATACACCTGTCGATACCAAGGAAAACATACAAATTGTGCTATGGGGCTTAACCTTACATAAACCGAACTGTGTAGTTCTCTCCATACGGAGAAAAGTTATCCCGACTCTTGTCATCCTTGATTTGCAAAATACGTTGGAGTGATACTGGACTCGCAATTCAAATGGATAGTAAATGTGAATAACCATGTTAAAAAGTAGTAATTGCTCGTATCATGATTTGGATGTATATACACAACTATTGTAAGATTCTTCCTCTTCTTTGAAATATTGTTGTGGTGGAAAACTATAATGAAAGTGACTCACCTCAAAGGTCTTACCAAAATATTCAACTAACTAAAACAGCAACAATCGAGAATATGTCCCATATATTGGTTCTTGATATTCCTGGCATGGCTTTCAAGTTGTACGGCAATTTCCATATGAGACTACTTGCAGAAACCGCTAGCCCTGGTGTTTACTTTAGAAGGATGTGTTCGCTATTCCTGGCGATGTTAGATACGATGGACTGCACAAAATCAAAGATGATTTCGTATGGAACCCGTCTTCGAATGTGAATCCAGCTCTGATTGAGATGCATTCTCAATGCGGCGTTCTTGATGTATATTTGCACGGGGTGTGTTTTGAGGATGACATCAAGAGCCCAAGTCCTGGTTGACTTAAGAGCGACAATTACACTGAGTATTCTCAGTTATTTTGGTATCTGAGGGATTTATTGTTTTTTATTAAAAGTTCGTTGGATTGTTTAGAAATTACTTACGGGTATTTTAAGCACCTTTTTTTAAACCATTTTCGGTTTTAGGGATCCATACGGCTTTTTAATAAAGTTTTAAATTACCATTTTTTTGCATTTGGACAATTAATTTTCCTTACACAACAAGTTCTGTATTTTACGAAAAGTATTATCGTAAAAGACAAATTAATTTACCCTAGTAAAAAATATTTTGAAAATCTTACAATGTTTGATTATTATTTTCTTTAATTTCGCTTTTTGAGCTCTTTGCATGGAATGAATTATAAATCCATTGATTTTATGTCTCATTTAAGTGAGTCGGCTTTTTAGCATTATGGATTATTAACGAATCTTTCAATTAGGGCTTTTGTTGTTCTATGGATGTTTTTTTTTAGGGAAATTTTTTTCAGGAATTATGGCCTGACCCCAACTGTTATATATACGAACTGAACTCACTTTCACCTCAACCCCCTGATAACTATGGAGGTTCAAAAGTCAGGTTGGTACAGATATGTACATGATAAGAAATGTTTTGCATTGCGTCCCGTTTGATTTGCAACTACAACTTTCTGTGCTGAATGCAAGAATCATAACAGATTTATATCTTTTTTTGTCAGATAAAGAATATTATAGATAGGGGTAGCTTATTATGGATGTAGGAAGCAGAAAAATGTATATGGTAACTGGCGAGATTCGAATCGCTATATTTGTGTCCTACACCGACCAACGCCACCTCCAGTTCTTCGCTTGAGTTTAAGTTTTTTGCGCGAACTTCGACCTTTTATATATATATAGTAGATATTCAGAAGATGATATAAAAAGTAATAGGACTCTTACATATATGTGAGGTGTTTCTTCAAGATATGCTAGATCTGCTTCAACTACATAATACATATTAACAAGGAGCAGTAGTACGATTATTAAGAATAATTTCTGATTTCGTATTAACTGATGGATTGGAACAAGCAACATCACAGTTTTGCTATGACAGCACTTTGATTACTTTACCTAGAGATGAAATTTAAACTACTTTGACTATATTAAACAATATTGACAACACGATAAAATTCTCAATAGAGCATGAGAATAACAATTCACTACGCTATTTTGACTTGTTACTAATAAAAACAGATCGTTGACGAATTCTGACAAAGTTTTACAAAAATCCAGGAATCAAAGAACATATTTTCAGTTATGCCCCGAACCATCCTATAACGCAAAAAAACAGGTTGACATTGAGTGCACCACAGTACCGTTTGGGAAAGCATATAATAATTTATGGTCTGCTGAGTAAAATCGATTACGCAAATAATCGTATGGGCAAACACAAAGAGGAAAAAGCATTACTTGAAACCACTTGTTTCCTTTTTTCCAGTATAAGTAATTTAAAACTGATTAGGTTAACAAAATTTTAATTTTTCCATGCAATGAATAAGTCAATGTGTTTCGCCTCACGCAGTCATTATCAAGAAATTTTGTTTGAAAAATAAATAACATGTGGCTTTGAATACTGCCTTTTCCTACATAGAACACTTTCCACCAAGTGTGCACTCATTACTCGATAAAATAAATTAATACGAACCAGCAGATATGCCTAAATACTGAACAAATGCCGATAAAGTACAGAAGCTTGTCAGAATCTCGACGAAGAATATGTAGAATTCAGGATTCAGCATTAAGACTGGGAATTCAAACAGCTAAGAAACTTAACCAGAAGCTTATTTTTAGAGATTTTATATATAATAAATTCAAACAAAAGTGGTGAATTTAAAGTCAGACGTAGATAATATCCTGAATATTCTCAGCTTTTATTTAAACCTAGTATAAATATTAACCGTAATATCTACAGATTAAGAGCAATGGTTCATTTGTCTAACACGTGATGCAATCCAATGTCAAGTTAAACAGACAAGTTAGTAGCATCTAGTCGACAATGGACAGTTAACACAGCAGTTGAATAAATATAATTGTTAAGAGCAGACGTGTGTTTTTTCTGTGATATTAACCTTAGGGCGCGCAGCCGGTAGTATATAAATTGTAATTATAATTTGTATCCAATAACAATAGGTGACACTCTACAGTAACAATCTAAAATATGATTAGTCGTTGTTCTACATACTATATCTCAGTTCACAGCAAAAGAGCTCCGCTTTGAAAGACCTGGAGATGGAAGAAATGATAATTTTCAAAACTTGGCAGTGAATAAAACTAGAATTTTGTATTCTTTTACTCTATGGATCTACGTATTCATGCGAACAATTATTTTCAAACATGAACCTCATCAAGAGTAAATTGAGCAACCGTCTTACTGATACGAATCTACCCAGCCGGAAAAAGAGCACTTTAACAGACCTGTAAGAGCGCTATTTTGGAGGCTCAACACGCTTCCTCAACCCAACCAGCTCTGTTTCATTTTAACATTTGATGTCTCAAGTGTACTCGTGCTCGCCCGTAGCTTCTCTAGAGGGCTCTTTTCTAGCTACTCCGTTCTTTTCTAGCATCCCAAGAGCGCTCTTTTCTTGCTTCCCAAGAGCGCTCTCATAAATATGAAAAAGATTATTCAAAAGGGCACTTCGATTGCCCCGATAAAGACTGTTCTTTATTTTTTCGCTTAAAAAATTGCTTTTCAGCAGCGACTTTAAAGGACATATTTAAATTAATAGAGGAAAATTTAACTGGAAATGCTTTTTATTAATTTCTATTTTTTAATTTCATGATTTCCTTATAAAACCGGTTTTTGGCACATCGAAATCCTAATCGCATCGATTTTTCGAAGTCAATAAGAGCAATGTTTTCATTATTTACAGCCCCTGAAATTATTGTAATAATTAAAAATGAAAAGAAATATCAGAGTAGGTATATGTATATATTACAACAAATAAAAGTATTAAACAATTTAATATTTTTCACAGGAACCTTTTTTTCTAACTAACTTTAAGAAGCAGGTCATCTCCTATTAGTAGGTGGATGCATTTCTAAATGGAAGTCTTTCCAATTATGGATTTTATGTATGGAGAGAAGACATAGATTAAATGATGGATTCAATTTTTGATATTAAATCTTACCAATTTTACTGCAGGGATATCTTTTATTATATCATCAATATTATGGAGTTCCTGTAGGCTTTTTATTGGAAAAAAGTTTAATTTTGTTGTTCCTGGAAATGCTTTCTTCTCTATTTTCCCTATTATGACTGTCTGCTTGGCTATTGCCTCCCCTTGCGCTTTCAGTGATTTTATAATGGCAGTAAGTTTCCCCTTTTGTTCATCTCACTCCGTTTTTAAAGTCTTATTAGCTTCTTCCAGAAACTTTATTTTTGATCAAATAATGTACAATGGGGAAAATCTAATGGGTCACGTTACCAAGTTTAGTGCATTTATTTCACAAATAATCATTTCCTTCAAGAAGTTCTTCTGGTGTTAAAACTTTTTCTTTTTGGGTTCCTACAGTTGTGTTACAACGATAGACTGGGGTAGCCTTAAAGTTCACATCACCGAATTTTCTTTTCAGAAAATGTATCATTCTGAAATATATAAAATGTAATAGTACCATTGGTATCCTGCTAGTACGTTGGTATTTAAACATAATGAAATGCAGTGATGGAGCATGGGAATCGTTACAAATCCATCCTTAAATTGCAAACAAACTATTTTACAAATAATATCCGCCAACTTAAATTTTTCTTTGTGATTTCATAGATTTTTCACAAACGAAATGCCTAAAGTTTGGGTAGGTTCCACAGGATCAGTAAAATAGTCTTCAACATATAAAAATCTTGATCTTATTACAAATTCCTCACCATTCGTATTCTAATAAAATACAATACAAAAACTCTCACTGGAATAGACCACTAATTCCGCAGCAAAGGTTATGTGGTGCAAGTGAACTGAGATAAAATAAGTCGAAATAGTAATTTTTATATATTGGCGAACAAAATTCATTCAAATTCTTTCCAGACAGTTTTCCAAAACCTCTTTTCTCAACAATTTCTTTAAATTTACTCCTTTCTGCAGTTCTGTTATAAATATGTTCTAGTATCTTACTTCCGTGGAGACAATCTTTTTTATCAGCTGTATATGCTGAAACTGCCCTGATAAAGGTAACTAATGATCTGCGAGTAGCTCTAGATAGTAATCATGTAGGCGTCCTTGTGTTGCTCGATTTTTCAAAGGCATTTGGGAGCGTAAATCATCAAATTCTGCTGTCTAAGTTATCTGCTCGCTTTGAATTTTCATCTTCAGCTACCGAATTTCTACACAGCTTTTTATGGAACAGATGTGAGCAAGTTAAAGTGAATAATATTATCTCTAGCCTTCTACCCGTCCTGCGTGGAGTTCCACAAGGCTCTATATTGGGAGCTCTATTATTCAGTACTTTTATAAATGACCTTCTTAATATTGTTGATGACGTGAAAATTCACTTGTATGCTGATGATCTGCAGCCTTATCTCAGTAGACCAATTGGACTGATGTAGGATTGCCTAGCACGCATAAATGATGACCTTAATAGAATATACCATTGGTCAACGAGAAATCAACTCTCGTTGAATTCTGGAAAGTCCAAATACATAGTCCTGCATATCAACGCTATTTCCAACATTGACGACTTTCCTGGGGTTATACTAAATGGTTCCACTCTCTCTAAAGTGCAGCGGGTCAAAAATCTGGGAGTAATAATAAACTCTACTATGAGTTGTTGTGACCACATCCACCTCATGCTGAGGAAAATATATGGAGGCCTTCGTCAGCTCTGGTTATCAGCTGATATTTTATCGAGAGATTTGCGTACGAGACTAGTCAAAGCACTTCTTCTTCCTCATTTTAATTTTGGTAGCTTAATATATCCGAAGGTCGATAGCTCATGCTCTCATAGGCTCAACGTCGCTTTTAACGACTGTATACGTTTTATTTTCGGACTTCGACGCTTTGATCACGTCCACCACCTGAGATCCCATCTGGTGGGATGCTCTCTAGATGACCATCGTACGTTGAGGATGCTGGTCTTTCTGTATACTCTGATGCACTCTAGGACCCCGCGTTATCTCTATGATCACTTTCAGTTTTTAAATACTTCTCGAAATAACAACCTACTCATTCCACGTTTCCATAGGTCCATTCTAGAGCGCTCTTATTTCGTTCAGGCTGCTCGCTCATGGAATGAGGTACCTCTAGTCATTCAAGGTGCCGGTTACCTCGATAAGTTCAAATCACTGTTAAAATACCGTTTCTCTGGTGAATATTAAATTGAATTAAATAAATAAATAATTGAATGTCATACAGATTTTGGCTACGTTCGTCACGACATCTGCGACTTGGCAATGAACTGGGCTTTTTATAGTCTTTATTTATATTGCAATTTTTCCTCATGTTTTTGTTTTGTTTAGTTCGTTATTTAGAACACAATATTTCAGATATAATTCAAAAGCTCTTTCTTTATTTAACTTTACTGTTTACTCTCACAATTCACAAATAATTATCAAATCAACTCTTTATAGTTATCGCTAATACTGTACTTCTAATTATTGGAATCCAAATAGTTTACGTCGTTCACTTCACTGTCTGAAATAATACTGCCTCCTGGATGTGAGTAGCGCCGTATTTATACTCTACAATATATACTACAACCTTCATGAATATTTCCGAACACAAGGTTTACTAAGATGTCACTAGCCTAAAGTTGCTTCCATTTCCAACAGATGTCGCTTGTGTCACTTTGTGGCACGTAACAATATCTTGTGTACATTCAATAAATGTTAGTTCTATTCTATTCTATTCTATTTTATATGCTGAAAAGCTATTTTTGATGCATTCTGGGAAATGCAATAATGTGTACACATCATGACTTATGTTTTCTTCTCCAGAAAGATATTGAAAGTTATGTACAAATGTTTTTGGCATTTCTGCAACGCAGTCTAAATTTTGTGCGCAATTTTTGGGGCATGACATTAGTCTATAAGCCGCGGGTAGCAATAAAAAATGTACATACATATTGTTATGTTTGTGTAACAATTGGTTGCCAATGTCCAATATTCTGCTCACGATTAATTTAATACATTACTGTGCCGAATATATGGCGTGTCGCCTCAATATTCATGAAAGCAAAGAAATGAAAATTATCTAGGGATCTGGCTGAGCGCCTCTATCCCCAATTAATATTTGGCTGTGGTGCCTCAATATTTTTGGATAACAATATCTAGATGATTGCCTCGATATCTTTAAGACTGAGGACGCCTGGCTAATTGCCGCTGCGCTCTGAAGAATAAGACTTGGAGTTTACCAGTCAATGGTCAATTCTTTATTCTTGCTTTCTTTCTTAATGCTACCTTATTTATAATCGTTAATTATTGCTAAGTAAGCAATCTACATAAATTTCTTAAAGCTACCTACAATCGATAATTTTCCCAACTTATCATATGTATAATAATGAAAGAACGGTAACCTCACGTGAGTAACATGTTCTTTGTTGCTGTTGTGAAATCTGGTACACAAATTTACTAATTTTACTTCATTCATAACGAGGTATGCATGAAACACACAAAAATGATGACATATAAATCTGTATGTATGTAAATTGTATTTTCAATTTTGTTTATTCGAGGAGTTAATTGAGCTCCGAGTTTTACCTTTCGAAATAATTTAAAAACTTTAGCTGCAATCATGGTTTGTTATTTCTTTTAGGGAGATGTGCACATGATTTATATCCAATTACATGCTTAAATGATGCATGATTACAGATCTATTGCATTATCCTCATTTATTACATTTTTAAACAACACGATGGCCGTATACAGGATTACTTGAAAAAATTCTACTGCTTTCCTTCTAGCTATTTCATCGCAAGTTCTTGGCTTTCTACCAAACTCTCTAGTGATGAAAGTTTTAAATAATTGCATATGCGCGTTCAAGGTCCTTTTATCAGTGTACGTTAATTAAGTACATTTGTGTTTTCCTTTCCACACAGATGTTAACATTGTTTTAGTAACTCCCAAATCTGTCAGATGCATACCATCCAATGGAAATTGGTAGACCATTCCTATTTCGATTTCTTCCAAAATATTTACGTGATCGTGAAAATTTTTCCCGTCGGTTTTAAAAAACTTTATCGGTCCTCTGCTCACTAACTGACGAACTGTATTCCAATTTATTGTTTTTCGTTTTTGCTTTTTGTATGCATTTTGAGGAACCAAAAGCAGAAGTATAACCTATCGCTCTAGTAACAAAGGCTCTGGCTCTCCATCCTTAATTGTGAGCTTTTAATTTTAAGATGCCTAACTTCCTTGACAAATTCTTCAATAAATTCATTTATTTATGAGGTTTTCCATAGACAACGTATGCACCAATTGAGAATGGCTTAGTAGTTAAATTACTCGATATAGCCCCTAGTATTGGCCACAGTGCCATGCTAGAACTCCTGAAAAAGGGCAGACCGTCGACATGAATATCGATTGATGTTGAATTTACTGAGTCTTTTAGCTTCAAACTCAATATTTGTAGCGATCTTTCTGTTCTGAAATGGAAATAACTTCCTGGAGAAATTGAAATCAATTTGATCTGATTGGTCTTAGTGTGTAACATAGTTTTTGTTGATTGTGGTATACCTAGTCCAGTTTTAAGCAACATTTTGAGGAGATGATCGTTAAGGCCCCCTCAAATTTTATTAAGTTTAATCATTTTCGACCATATTTGTTTCGAATGAATTGGCAGACAGACGCCGTTTGATGGGTGCTGGATTCGCCATTTTGGAGTTTTTTTATAAATAAAATTAGAGTTTACTCTCCATTGATAGAAGAATAAAATACCTGAAAACCCATTTCCAAAAGTATTTATTTTATGTAGAAAAAAAATTTCTAAAATTCATACATTTTTCATGCTTTTCGACGGTAACTTCCACTTGAGATAAATCAAACAGTATGAAAAATTCACTGCACGTATTAGTTATATTATAGAGAAAAAAAATTCATTTAATTATAATATTACTATTACCATATAATCTCTGTATGTTTCCTTCACGCAACACTTTCAAATAATGAATTTCTAATGCATTCTGACTCTACAGGTGTTCATGGAAGTAAAATAACAGCACGTCACGACACGAAAAAAAGCCGAAGCCCGAAATTTATACGTGATTAGGAAAAGTGCACATTTTTCCTATTACAAAAGCTTCAAAAGTTCTGAAAATGAAGCGCTTCTGCAGCACCGCCGTCGACCACAAGTTAGAAGGGCATTAACTCCGGTTTTTATGGAAGCAGTTTTATTTTTCGCACTGGGTGTAATCCTGCTTGAAATAAAAAACAACGACATACAAACCAGACTAATAAAAACTATTTATTATTTCTTTGAAAATGCCGTGTACAAAATTTCAGGAATCTAGTTGAATGTGTACTCGAGCTATCATAAGGACGGACAGACGGACAAGCAAAAATCAAAATAGTTTTTAATGTTATGCGTGGGTTTCCAACCCATTTTGATTTAGAATTAGTTCTATGCATTACAAATGGACTGACAAACTTAGTATACCCTTTGACTTTATCTATGTTCTGAAAAGAAATGGGAGCCTTTATACCGCATGACGCATGCCGCTTGCAGTATGTTTCATACTCCATAGTTAAGATTGTACATGTTCAATATTTGAATCATATGCCACGAGCTGTGAAAATAATTTCTGTGAAGTGCAGTGAGAATTTTCCTCTAATAAACTAGAAATTATATTTAAATTTGTTATAATTGGGGATGAAAAGTTCTTAAATTTTAAATTTGTGCAAATTATTCACGTAATATTAGATCAAAGGTCAAAGGAGTGGACAATAGTAAATGTTCATCACTGCTTGACTATCCATTGAAACTGAAATACAAACGTGTGTCATTTTGATTGAAAAACAAGTTGTAGTGCCATGCATCCTGCGTCATGCTCCATATTGTATGCTGCATATTTCATCTGATGTGATATTAATTTCAGGACAGCCTAGTTTTAGGAGCGAGTCTTCTTCATGCATTCAAAATAAACTTAAGTGGGAAATCAGACAAGATGCCGCTGGAAGTAGTTACAGAAATTAAAAATAATGTTGGAATCTTGATCAAGGGCGAGAAAAAAATTTTCCGTCCCATATGTGAAACTAGTAGCCCCAGATAAATTTTTGGTTTTCTCAAAATTCTGGAATCAGATCGAGCGTTTTATAATATCTTAGGATATTAGTAAATATAGGCTATCAAACTGTTGCCATTACCTATATTAAAGACACTTACTAGGATTTGTTTGTCTAGAGTGGAGACCGAGTGCAGGATTATGCTTGGTGAAACCTCTACTTTTCTTAAGTTTTTACACTGAAAGGATTTTGTTAAATAAAAACCTTCCGATCAAGATTTAACCCGACAAGCCATCTAACTTCGAATAAAATTATGCAGAATATGTACATGTTACAAACTGGTAAATATTTACATCCAGTTAGCAATCGACCAATGAACCACGTAATATTCATTGCCGACCAGAAGGTTTATTCGTGTGCCAAATTCCTTTCGCTTACCGCCCTTTAGATCATAAGTTGGTGGAGTTGATATTGTCGGCGCCTATCCCCTGCTGTTACATATAAGAGTGTTCACGATATGTCGGGTTGCCTTATGAATTTGTTGCTAACAAAGTAAATCATTTCTCTGGAAGGTTAGCCGAAGCGCAATTAGTTAAGCAACAACAACAACAAAACAGCTGAAATATATGTTGCGTGATGAAGATACGCTCGTAAATAATAGAGGCGGCAAGAAAACGCGAACACAAATTAAGTAGACGTCATTTATGTGTATCTTCAGAAGGATGTCCAGCTGTCTTGCAATTACACAGATTCTAGTTGCTATTCTGAAGCAGTACCCGTCGTTGGTATATCATCTTCACAAGCATGCAAATATTCTATAAGTTAAAGTGTTTGCCTAATAAACTTTTTTTTTTTTTTTTTTTTTTTTTTTTTTTTTTTTTTTTAATATTTACTGACGAGCTCTCCCACTTCTAATTAAACTTTAAATTATTATTCATCCTGCCAGAAACCTCTTTCCAAAACTCATGACTAAAAATACGATTGGTTTCTATGTGTAGTGGAGGAGAGCATGAATTTTTTTTAATTGCATGCGGACAGCAAATGCAAATAAAATTAATGATTCGGGTACTTTGCTTGATGGGTTTGCTCTTGCAATATACATACATTTGTACACGAACTAATTCACACATGGATTCAATTCGTTACTCCAAAAACGATTTATGAACACAGCAAGAAAAATGAATTGCCCAGTAGGACACATGTGAATCACGTGGATCAATTGATTGAAGTAGCCCCTATAAAAGTTCCACAGATTCATATATAACTTGGCATTCTCAGAGTTCGGGTCGAAGTATGGTTCTGCCAATAATTAATTTTTCCTGTTATTTTGCAAGGCTCGTTGACAGTTTGTTATCACGTTCGAATCGAATAATATTAATGAACAACTTTTCACGTTAAAATGATTAAATGATTGGCACTGTTGGCAATTGCATGAATTTGAAAATATGGTGGTATTTCTGATGTATTAATTTGACTCAATCTGACCTATTATAAATTTTTCAGATTACTACGTGGATAGCACATTGGCCCGTGTTGCTCAATCCGACGGAACTGCCACATTTAAGTATTAGGATTCGATTCCCTTGTTTTCAATAATTACGGGAAACTTGCTATTTTCACTTCGAACGTTTTCATAATCACAAACTGGTAAATTCGCAAATTCAGTTTTCCGGCGGATTCAGCAATAGCAGCCATTGCCTCAATATATTCGAAATCTACTAGCGCAGATACTGATACGATACTGATAACATGATACCTATATACGAAAATTAATTAACATTTAATGTACATATGTAAGTACAGCATGTAATTAAATTATATTTCGTTTGGGGGCTCGAAATATATCTACAGCTGTCTGTTCGGCAACCTCCCAAGAGATTAAAAAAATTGGAAGAATGATATCAGTCTACCTATTTGCACCACAGACTTCGTATTTGTAACTAAAGCATATGAAATAAAAAGAAATTTCAATGTCTCTGAGGAGTTCAATTCAATGATAATAATCCTAGTCTCCAGAAAATTAAAAATCTGTAATATATCAGAACATGGACGGAGGCAAAAGAAACATTTAAAGAAACAATTTTAACTAGTTTTTTGGAGAAATTTAGTGAAGTTCCATAACGGCAAGCAAATAATTACGTATTGCTGCATTGAGTTATTACATGTAAAGCAATAGATTTATTTTAGAATAAAAATGTTTTAATATTTCCTTAACAGCTGCTATAGTCTTACTAGAATACTTAGCCCAAACGTAAGAAAAAGCAGAATAAAGTCGAACTTTCAAACTTTTCCAAGCCGGTATTTACATACCTACTTGTACAAGTTATGTAATGGATCTGTACTGTGACTGCTATTTTAAGTAGATGTAATGTACGTAGCGCTTTAATTACAGTGTTTTGCAAACCTGCAATTCGTCATGAGTTCTTCAATTTGAACAAAATACAGGGTGTCTCAGAAATAAATCAAAATATTTTAAGAGGTAAAAGTATGGAAGTTTTGCATCAAAATAGTATAAATATTTTTTTTGTCAAATTCGGCATTGGCTTTGAGCTATTTCAGATTTACGTTTTAGGAATATTTTTTTTAATTCAATTTGCAGAGGGATGAAAATATCCCAAGCACCAGCAGCCAATAGTTAGCCATACACGATTACCCGCGTGCAATCACGTGCATCGACAGTTTTCCTCTCCTCTTCAAGCAAACACATAATATTTTACCCGCGCGCAATCTTGTCAGTTGGAGTTGTATTCTTGAAGTAGGTCGTGCTATTTAGATTACGATATGTCAGATCTACGGTCACTTCCAATGATGTTTTGGTTAATTTTATTGATATATATAGAAAACATCCAGCTTTATAGAAAGTGAAGGCTAATGAGTACAAGAATCGAAATCTCAAAAATAGAGGGTATGATGAATAACTTGAGTTTTACAAGCAGTTGATTCTAAAGCTAACCGTGAAAGTATAAAAAAACAAATTCCGGCAGCTGAAAATAACATGAACGTTCTTGTATAAAATAAACGAAAATTAATAAAATAAAAGCCTTTAGGTATTCTTCTTTGATAGCTTCGAAAATCGCACGACATGTTTCTGGAACAATTTCCTTTGGTGAAATTGCTGTAGAGCATTTGAGACACTCGTAAGCTCTGCCTGTTGCCAAAAATCTAAGTGTTGCTAAAGTCTCTCTTGTGCTGGAATACTTTGCCTCATAAATGTATCCTGTTTTCGAATAAGTGGTTTGATTTTGGACAGCAAAATGCCAAAGATTTTTGCATCCATTCTCAAATAATTGTACAAGTCATGAGGACTACTGTCCTGTAGTTCTCTTAAGAGCCGAATATCACTAAATGAGTGTCTTAATTGTAACCACTTCTTTTGCCACAAACTCTTCTTCTTTTTTTTATTCATTGTTTCACTCGCTATATATAGCATTCGCAGTTTTATTTAAACCAAGAGCAAATAAGTTTAACCCATGAGCAAATGACTTTAACCCAAGCACAAATAAGTTTAACCCAAGAGCAAATAACTTTATCCCAAGCACACATAAGTTTAACCCAAGCACAAATAAGTTTAACCCAAGCACAAATAAGTTTAACCCAAGCACAAATAAGTTTAACCCAAGCACAAATAAGTTTAACCCAAGCACAAATAAGTTTAACCCAAGCACAAATAAGTTTAACCCAAGAACAAATATATTTAAACTAAATTCTCAATAAGACATTTTAATACAAAAGCTTTCAATTTCAATTCAAATCAAACATCTTATCATCTCATTTTGTCATTATTATTATTTTCAGGCTTCAAACATTGACATTAATATGAACAATATTCGAAATTGCCGATCAGTGCAAAGGCTGCTCTTCCATTGCCTTAGGGATGAGTAAAACCATATCCATAACGTAATTGGCGCAGTCAGTCGGTGTAATTTGTTGCAGGCTATCTTCAATAATTGCAAGAATGCTATTCTCTCTACTTACATCACCTAAAACTGCTCGAGCGTGCGTCTTCATTTTAGAGAACGAATTAAGACAATAACGGTTGAATTTTTGGGTATTTTTATCAGAATAAATAACAGTAAAATCTTATGACTATAAAATGAAATGATGCATTTTCCAATAGTTTTTGCAGATTACTAATTTATTTGAATCATCACAGTGTTCAATTTGTTTGAAGCAGCAGTGTCGATTGATCACAGTGTTCAGTTTATTTGAAGCAGATTAAAAGTGATTTTCTTTTAAAATTTGTTTAATTAATTAACATGAGTAGTGACAGAGATTTCAGCGCAGGCAGCTCGGATGAATGGCAACCAGCTGCCCAAGATGGGGAGTCGTCAAGTAACAGTAGTGGAGTTGAAATCGAAGGTAAGAAAAAGGTGTAAATCGTACGCTGTAATTAAAAGAAAACAAAAAAGAAAGTTAAAATTATTGTAAGATCAATTGTATCACTTAAACCATGTACTATATAACATAATCGCATTAAATGAACTCATTGCTTGAGCCGTTGTTATCTAAAACGGTATAAGCCCACTAAGTACATTTGACAAATTTTGACTTTTAAATGAACAAAACAGCATCAAAAAGCTGTAAATTCAAATTTGGGTATTATATATATGATAATAATTGTTATGATTATTGGAAGACATTTCGAGTGTAATATATAATAAAAACTCATCAATACTTTTAAATAAATTGGAACGTTAAACTAAAAGTACATACTTCCAAAGTGGACTTATACCACTGAAAGAACCGCTCATTTATTTATCATTTAGTGGCATTCAATTTATGTTACTGTGAAAAATGTTCAGCCCACTCTCGTTCACACAATGAACTGGGTGAAAACCGTCGCGAACAACAGCAAGGGCAACGAGGCGCACAACGCCAGCGAAGTCGAAGAGGACAGTATTCCCGTCCGAGTTATGAATCACGGGAACTTTTAATTACATATTACGAAGAAGGTATGACGATATCTGAAGCTTCTCGTAGGACTAAAATTAATGTTACTACTGCAAAAAGCATAATAAGAGCATATAAAAAGGATGGCGAATTGCTCAGTGACCATGGTGATGAATTCGCCACGCGCCATTCAGTTGAGGAAAATCTATGCCCGTGAGTTCTCGGAATGGGCTTCAGGGAGTAGAGATAAGATGGTATTCATTGATGAGTGCGGCTTCAACTTACATCTTAGAAGGTCCCAGGCGCGCTCAAGGCGAGGCATAAGGGCTCGGGTTGTAGTTCCAGCAGTACGAGGGAGAAATGTGACATTGATTTCGGCGATGAATAACCAAGGCATACTTCATGCTAACATTTTAGCAAATTCTACGTGCAATTCCGAAAGGTTGTGTATTTTTCTCCGTGAACTTGTTGAAAAGCTCCAGATGACGTCTTCTCTCAGCGACGCCTTCTTAATTATGGATAACGCGCGAATTCACAAAACACAGCAGGTTCGCGATGCTTTATCTTCGACGAATTTGACTTTAAAATTCTTGCCTCCATATTCTCCGATGCTTAACCCAATAGAAAAATCGTTCTCTAAAATGAAGGCGCACGCTCGAGTAGTTTTAGGTGATGTAAGTAGAGAGCATAACATTCTTGCAATTATTGAAGATAGCCTGCAACAAATTACACCGACTGACTGCGCCAATTACGTTATGGATATGGTTTTACTCATCCCTAAGGCAATGGAAGAGCAGCCTTTGCACTGATTTGCAATTTCGAATATTGTTCATATTAATGTCAATGTTTGAAGTCTGAAAATAATAATAATGACAAAATGAGATGATAAGATGTTTGATTTGAATTGAAATAGAAAGCTTTTGTATTAAAATGTCTTATTGAGAATTTAGTTTAAATGTATTTGTTCTTGGGTTAAACTTATTTGTGCTTGGGTTTAACTTATTTGTGCTTGGTTTAAACTTATTTGTGCTTGGGTTAAACTTATTTGTGCTTGGGTTAAACTTATTTGTGCTTGGGTTAAACTTATATGTGCTTGGGTTAAACTTATTTGCTCTTGGTTTAAATAAAACTGCGAATGCTATACATGAGAGCATAAATAACTGCTAGTTCTTTTTTGTTAGCCATTCCGTATTTAAATACTCTTAACGCATTGAAACGCTGAAGTTTACTGTCAAATAGGTATAGGAGTGTCGTTTCAAACGTCGAAATTTTTGGGACGACAGCACGCCACTCGCGAATGCACAAATTTATATGAAAATGTCAATTTCAAGTGAAAGCTCTAAATTATACAGGCTTTCCATTCGGAAAGAGTCTACGGTGTGTTGCGAACGAGGTTTTTAGCACACGCCATTTAATCATGCGAGTTTTCCGGAAGGAATCTTGGGTAGATTGGTCGCACGCAAATCCCATCGTGTATGGCTAGCTAATGCCGCCCATTGTGCTAACCTGCTAGAAATATCCTCTCATCAAAACCTTCCTGTCCTCTTAAAGAAGCATATCAGGTCTAGCTGAGATTAGTTTTTCAGCTCATTCACAGATAGGAGGATAGCGTATACAGCCTGCTCCGAGTAAAGGCCTGCATTATTTTCTTCCGATGTCCAAGAGAAACTCGCAGAAAATCCTATTACGTCCATCAGCGGGTTTCGTTTCAAGGAAGGGAGGACCAGAGCCAGACCTGGCTAGAAGGTCAGCCCATTTATTCCCCATGATCTCCATGTGCCCAGGAACACAAGAGATACCTTCTTGTGGATACACAGCTTATCCACAGACTACCTTCAGTCCCCCAGTATCTGAGATGTTATCTGGGGGCCGCACAGAGACTTCAAGGCTGCCAGGTTATCCGAGAGGATAGCAATGATCGTAACCTATATTCGTTCCAATTGCGATGGAAGACAGCGTTGTGTCCTCCAAGTGACAACTCCAGCCTAATATCAGGATAAGTGATTATCAGCACTGCCTCCTTCGTTAGTGAGAACAAACCGGGAAGGCTGGACCAGAACAAAGCTCTGCTACCCTTACATAAAGTGGCATGCGGTCCAGAAGGGTTTTCCTTTCCAGCCCACACGCCAGTGAACAATTGAAAGAACCAGTCCAGCTTGTCATGCACACAGGCCTTGTGGCTCTGCCTGAATGATAAATTACAGAAGTGGCAGATTAAGTGGGATCTCAAAAGCAGCAGTAGCCGTGGTCCCCATGAAAGCTGTAACTCCTAGGCTAGCAACCTTTTACAGGCCTTCCAACTTCCCGATCGTTCTTGCTTCTCGGCCACCATACACAAAAGGCATATGTGAGCATGTATCGTACAATCGAGGTGTATATCCCGTGCACTACTGTCGGCTTCATCCCGCATATAGCCAGAAAGCCAGAGGTTCTCCTGGATTGAGCGAAGACACCCTCATGTTTCAAATTAGATAACGAGATGCTTGACATGGAAAAACAGTTGTGGAGGATATTCAAAGAGCTTTTGAAGAGCTTGAGCTCCAAAGCTAACGTTTCCTGGAGAAGAGCACCGAGCTGGTCTTTGTTGGGTTCACTGTCATATCATGATGAGTACACAGTCCCCAACAGTATTGAGGCCTCGTAAATAGAGGACACAGGTAGCAGCCATGATGTGCCTGGAGATGAAAATCGCACAGTTTTTAGCGCCGTGTAAAGTTAACCCTAACCATCCTTGGTCCACAAAAATGGCAGCCTTCCATATTATGCTTAATCAAAGTTCCCTTAAGTCCAATAAATTTAAAAAAAGGAGTCAAACATGATAATCGACATTGAAACAAATAACGATTATACAATGAAAATAGTCTACAAACTTTTATACCAAAAAACAGAAAGGCTGCATTCAATTTAATTTTTCCGGTTGTAAATTGCAACAATAATTTTCAATGGCGAAAAGTCCCATTTATTAAGGGTACAACTGATCGCCTTAAAAATGTTCTACTTAAATACAACATTAAGCCAGCCTTTGTTAACAATAATAATTTAAAGAGAATTTTGGTTAACAACAAAATTAAAAATAAAGTTTCAATTTTACAAAAAACAAGTATATACAAAATTAAGTGTGACGACTGCTCCGTGGAATATATTGGCAAAACAAAACGAAAAATATAAACTAGATTTTCCAAACATGTCGCAGGAGCTAAACACATGAAGCCTAAATCGGGTCTCTCAAAATATCTTGTTATAGAAAATCATAGTACAAACATCAATAACCTTACTCTATTACATAATTTAAGCAATGGTCCTATACTTGATAAATATGAAATTTTCGAAATTAGACGAGCTCTAGCTAATAGCAATGTATTAGTGAATGATCAAATAGATTTCATGGACAGAAGTCCGCTACTTAAACCAGTCAGTACCCAGCTTGATAATGCCCCAATAAGGTTAAAACGTAAAGAAATATATATGTGGAATATTTGCATACAAGTGTTTTGCGTTCTTTTTTCCCAAATTTAATAATGAGGATTTTACATAACTGAAGTAAGATAGACTTGTGGTTAAGTTTCGTCGTTTTAGCATTCGGCCGATCCATGGTACGACAGTACAGTCAACACCATGTCGAAAAGCTGCCTCACACAGCGAATCTGGGTAGCTCTGTCAAAGACCCCCACAATGGGCTCCAAAGGTATATAGTCTATCATCCAGGCCCCTTTCAATGACAGTAACCATAGAATCGAGAGTCATCTCAGTTGATCTACCCCTTTGGTAAGCTTGCTGGCAGGTTTTTTGAGCTTAGTTTAGTAGCTTTGTAAATGAATTTGGCTGTATAGTGTAAAGGTTTTGGATTCATAATATATATGATGAAATAAATAATAATATTGAAGGCGCCAGTCCGACCCTTCCATTTACATATTACACAAATCACTGTAACTATTAGAATAATTTAACAAACATTTTAAGATTTGTACAAGTTAAATTTCTTTTCCGACTCAGAAGGTCACGAACTGGACATAACCTAAAAAATAAAAATATCAACAAGGAACCAGTGCTTAGTTGTATAATTCATAAAATACTTATCTGACAAATATATCCATTGTTGTATCCATTAGATCCGTCAGTCCAGTTATTTCACGTAATTATTTGTAATTGAAACAATTAGATTAACATATGAACATTTGAACATATGAACATTCTTGTTCCCCACACCGACCCGATATTACAACATTTGAAATAAGAAATGTATAATATAAAATAATAATATAGAAAATCATTGAAAACATGCAAAGCAATTTGATGCAGAATAGTTAAAATGTATACGCTTGGTTGCTGTTTAATTTTGCAAATAACACAATCCTAACCGTAATGCCCTAGACACACAGCACTTTTGATGAAGAAATAACTAACAACTCATTAGTCTATAATGATTCATTATAAACTGCGGACACACAGTCATTTCTTTAATTAAGTTGTGCTGTCAAACTGGTTTTGATGAACTTATCACATTAAAGAAGCAATATGGATCGAATTAACGCGATAAACTTTGTTTTCATTTATTTTATTTTCAATTTAACAATTTCCAAATGAGAAACACATTTTATTTAAAAAAATATTAATAATATAAATTGTGATTTGCATTTCTTTGCATTTCTTCTTCTTATTTTTCAAATCGGCAGATGCACAGCGGTGCTCCAGATTTGCATTATATGCCAAATCTAGCACATTTTTCCTCATTATAGCTATAATGAAGGAGGAAAACACTTCATTAGTGTTCTTTATTATCATCTGATTTTCGAGCTATAATGACATATACTATTTGACACACGGCATTTTAATGAATAGTTAGTACAAATGATTCATTAGTTCGTGCTGTGTGTCTAGGGTATAAGCCTTTTGAAAACTTTTCTCATTGACAAGTAAGTCAGAATTAAATTTTATTATTGTTGTCTTCAAAATTTTTTTCTTTCTAAAACAACGCCTATTAACTGAAAGTGCCTATATATAAAAAGAATTTTCGAAAATTATTTAGTTTTGATAGAAAACTGAAGTGGCGAGCACAGCTGACTCTACTTGAATGCCAAGCCAGCCGTGATAACGGCAACAATCGCCAAGTACTTACCTGCATGAAATAATTTGATATCGACAGATCCAATCAATTGTTGACAACACAACACATTCTTGACCTTAGAGTATAGAGACAACAGGAAGTGTTGATACCTGTAAAATTCGTTTGCATGAGCGTGGATTTTTCAGCGTGCCGTGAAGTAGCTCAGCATTATATAAAAGCCAGAGACAAATCTATGTTTAACTGTCAAACAAAGTTCGTTTAATTTGCAAAAGATTTGCAACAATTTTAATGTAGTTTAAAACTTGTGAAAAGAGAAAGAAATTATATTTAGAATAGTGCTATATAAAGTAAAGAGTGTAAGTAGTTATCTGTTGATATTATAGTGATAAATTTCTAAGTGATGTTCATGTAATTTCAGAATGAAGTGTTCGGTGAAAAATTGCCACAACAACATCAAGGTACGACGTGCAAAATCATTTTTTAGGCAAGTATAGTTATAAAATATTATTTTGTGTACTTTGCACATCTTTTTATATTAAATTAAATTAAAAATACATAACAAAAGCGATGAAATATCGAAAAAAAATCCTTCCTCCACCAAGCTTTGTTTACGTTTGTGACAGCTGCGAAATTCCCTGAGTATGTTGGCGTAGTGACAGCGAATAAGAACATTTTCGGTGGGAGCAAACGCATTATTTTCAACCATAGATCTTGTTGCCACGCTCTCTATATTGATTCTACTATACGGCTGTACTGAGCTTTCACTACAGCGGCAATAGATACTAACACACCCAGAATTTGACTACGCTAAATTTGGCTTATCACACTTCCTGTACTCTCTATATTCTAAGCTCTTGACTGCCAGGTTTGACATGTTAAATAATTAGAAGAGTACTTGATAATGATAACTTTTCTCTTGGCAGGTAGATGGCAGAAGGATACATTAAAGGTAGATTTGAATCAAACTGTTTCACATTATTAGATTGAAGGGGGAAAATTATATATTAAAAAAAAGATAAGGAATGTGAGTAGTTAAATACAACAACAGGTCAGTATGGTATATATTGATAGGAGCTAGAATAAAGTGAAATCGAAATAATTATTAATATAGAAATCCTTGAACACTACTGAAACCTAACGAAAATAATAGAAAGTTTTTGAAGCTTTGGGGGATATTTGTCTCGAAATGGCAAAGGTGCCAACGAAATTGGTGCGACATGAATTAGGTAATTAAGCAGTCCATTTATGCACGTCAGCGAGGGGCGAATACCTTCGAACTTCTAATCAATTTCCAGCTTAAACCGTTTTAAGGCCGAAGTTGCTTCCTCCCTCATCAGAATTCTGTATCTACCACAGTATGAAAGCAATATTCGTCATCAAGAACAAGAACTGATATAAAGTCGTATTATATTATTTTGCCGAAATTGACTCCTACTGTCTGAAGGATATGAGAATAACAAATCATTAAGATTTAAGCGATAATTTTATAAACAGAAAAACTCATTAATTAAGATCCTTCCGCTTTTTTTAAAGCAGTCGAAATTAGCTGCCTAAAATTTTATCCTTCGAATTATATGGATGACTGCCCTTGTCTTAAATCATTTACACAATCTTTCCGTTTTCTCCTCAAATCTTTGGGTCGCCTTACCAATTTGTCATGCTTAATTCAAGTAATCTAGAAGCCAGTTGTGGAATCTTTCGCTGTTAAACTTTGCTCATTAGATATGAGCGGTCTAATTTGTCATTTCGGAGGGCTGTTTTTATATAAATTCAGCTTATGAAGGAAGACTTGTAAATTAAATATTTTCCCCAGCTGGTGCTAAGAATATTTTCCTTTTAACCAATGTCTACAAATATCAAGGATCCCAAATCTTACATCCGTAGTATAATGAGGAAAAGAACCCATTATCCAGTAAGGGACGAAGTTCGTTTTATTAACTTTCAAGTAATGCAATATAACAATGTAATACAATCATTTTCAAAGCAATAAACGAATTTGAAATTATCCATTTTCTTGAGAGGAATACAAATCTGTAATTTTTGCCCATTTCTGGAAATTTTATCTATACAGTTCAAATACTATTTAGACTACACAACATATCAAGTGCGTTAGAGCAGTCTTAAGTGTCACTGCTTTTACTGAAAACGATTTATCACAAGTTGTATTCGTTCTCGAGTAAACGGAAAATTTCAAATTCGTTTATAGCTTTGAAAAGGAGTGTACTATATATGTGTGTTGCAAAAAAGATGTAGCAAATTGCAAAGCAATGACACATTAATTTCGAGGTAAAGAGTTTGAAGAAATAATCAAGATGAAATTTTTAAAAATTTTGAAAACTTTTAAATTAAACACACTTTTCTGCACGTAGCAGAATCTGGAAAAGTTTTCTCCTTACTTGACCTGCCCAACTTTTCCCATTCATTCAAAATCTTTGCAAACTCAGCCCCAATTCATAAGAGCAAGAAGTTCGCCCAACAAAAAATTTGTGCACTTCTATTGAGAGATGATTTAGCAAAATCGCTATTAAGTGTAGGTGGAAGGAAATAGGTAAATCTTTCAGTTCTATTGCTTAGATATATTGGAGTATATTATTGGACAAAAAAAATCAGCTAAAGATGAGCTTTTGATAAGAAAAGCACAAAGTATACTGTGGAAGATATGTGATAAGCAGACATTTAGAAAATTCGCCATCAGTTGATTTGAAGCAATGATTAATAATCAGTGATTAAAAATTATGTTAAGCGTAAATCTTTTTAGAAAAATACATTAAAAGCTTTTTTTATATGTAAAAGGAAATACAAGGGGCTGCGAAAGGTGTTAAAAATGTTCAGATATTGTTTTTTTATTATTTTAGACAAAGCGGGTATATTATCCAACGCTTATCTAGATCATACAGGTCTCTTCCTTTACTTAAGAAGTCATAATGCACATAGAGAGTTTAAGGAACCTATTCCAGTACTCATTATGGTAACAATTTTTAGGGTTCCGTACCCAATGGGTGCCAACGAGACTCTATTACTAAACTGTCCGTCCGTCCTTCCATCTTTATGTCAGCGGGTTGTATCTCATGAACCATAATAGGTAGACAGTCGAGAGTTTCACAGAGTGAGTAATACTATAGGTTATGTAATAGCAATAATGAAAATAACATAAAGTTAAAAAGTATAGGGGGTCCCCATACAATAAACTTCTGTTTTCGCTTGCTCTAAAAAGTACAAATCTATTAAAGAACAACACTAATGCATTAATTGTATTTATTATCACAACTTTAACCAACGTTCTTTCCACCTTTAAATACCTCTACGCTGAGCTCAATGAAGAAAAATTAACCCGAAATTCTTTAACAAGCTTTATAATTGTTAATTAATCTCAGGTGCTGCTATGAATATCTTACTTCCGGCTGGTGTCAGATCAGGGATTACAATAGAAAAGATATATGAAAGTAATTTGCTAAATGGTCCAAAACGAGTGGAAGTGAGCTCCACATCTGTGAAATTAGTCAAAAAAATCTGTAAAGATGCTGTAAATATGTATACCACGTATTCAAGCGAGAATGAAGAATAAAAATGTGCACTTTGTGTATATAACTATGAAAATAAGACGTGTAAGAAGATAAGCGTCCGAAAAATACCACTTTCTCGAAATATTGTGCTTAAAATTCAGACAGTAGCTCAAATATTATGCATTTTTTTGTTTGCTTATAAAAACTTGCTTATTGCTCGTTTAAATTTTATGTTAAAAGGAGCGTTTACAATGGCAGATTAGAGTGGAGTTATCAGATTGCATTGTCTCTCCTTGTGTCAAGCTTGCACTCTAATATAAGTTCTTTGCGCTTCCCACCAGAGTGGATTTCACAGAGTAGTGTCAGATTTGAAAAATTCATAATTTCACGTTGGTGAGATGATGAGGGAAAATGGGAGATGCTTCTATGCAACTGCCTTCAGAAGATTTTAAAATAACAAATCTGCCAGTAATATTTCAAAGAAGCACGCAAGAAGATAACAGAAAAATTTCGGTTTCTTCTAATGAAATACATGGATGCAGCGAATAGGGATCCGGAGGTTAAGTGCTTCCAAGCTTCAAAACACTGCTGCTTTATGCCTTTATATATGCCTGTAATTACTGGTAAATCTAAATGTGTGATATTAAACAGTAAGGTAGAGGGTCGTTCACAGTTGGGAATCAGTCAGTTGCCATAGTAGATGAAATGAAATATTTAGGTTTATGTAGTATTGAACAATAAAATAAAATTCAATAGACTT